>VDFB02056814.1:139448-212683 GCA_007258455.2 Sequoia sempervirens
ATTGTTAGCATATTATTGTTATTGATGTCAAAAGGGTATTAGGTATGAGATGGAATTGATCCTATATGAAAGGTGTGTTGGAATTAATGTTAAAATGTTTTCATTAATGTCTAAGGAAAGATATGGTATGCTAAGGATCTAGTTCTAGAAGATGGAGTGTTGGTTGCAGAAGTTGCTCAAAATGTTGCATTTTTGTCATGTAACTTTGTCATAGTGTTGTAGTGAATTCTTCTAGTGTTCAAAAGTAAAATCAAAGGCCAGATTTGACATGGGTTTTCTAAGAGCTTCTCAGAAATGTATGTTATAGGTCTAGAGGATGTAGTAAGTGCTCAGAATTGAGTTATTTGTGCTCTCGATTTGAATTAAGGTTTTGTAGTTATACCCTAGGAGTGCAATCATGGCACCTTAACAGATCTTCTAATTTGTCATTTACTTTCTATAGCAGGTAATCAGTCACATAATTTATCACTTATGTCCTTGAAGTCATGAGGTTGACTAGCCCCTCTGCCTAGCGCTTAAAGGTTATACAACTCCAGTGGCTTGGGGAGACAGTGCCTTATCGAAGTGAGTAACAATGGAGTCCCTTTGAAGTAGTGATAAATGACATCATAGTGACAGTGTGTTCTCGCAAATATAGTTCCTTGAGTCTCTTTGACATGCTGATGGCAGCCAATCAATGGTGGAGATTAAATGTAAGGAAATCCAATGGCTATCACTATGGTTCCATGCATCATGGAAATCTCTTTGAAGTTTTCTCAAAGATCAGTGATAAGCGATGAAGTATGTTCAACATTCATGATCAAGTTGATCCAATGGTGCCTTCTAGCCTGTTATGTTTGTGGTGGGTCTCAACTAAGCCTTGCAGGGAAGCGAGGAATGGTGGAAATCAAACATGCTTTGATCAGATGGTGCAAATGATGCAGGATAGAGCTTTGGTGGGGCTAATGAAACATGGTATCATATCACCCAATCGCTTCACATTGCTATTGTGAGGTGAAGCAATTGAATTTTTTCAGTGATGAGCAATAAGGGTTGAATGATAGTGGAAGGTTACATCAAAGGTAGACACATGGAATAAGCCTGCCAACCCACAAATATTTTGTGGGACCGTTGCCTGTGCTAGCAAGATAGTGAGGGATGACACAGATTGTTTGGTAGTTGATCTAACAGTGGTCATTGATGGAGAAACAAAGGTGTATGCATAATAGTGAAGCATGATGCATAATCAATAGTCCAGTTTCAACTGTATGCAATCAAACAATGATTGCTATGGATCCCTTCATATCACAGAAATAGATGTGGATGTCTTGTGTGTTGTGATACACGATGACTATGGAAATGTGATCAATGATGAAGAATTAAATATTGCTTATCTAATGATCATGTTTTAAAGATGTGACAGTGAATGAAGAACATAGGATCATGGCGCAAAGACTATGTTGGACTCAAGGAACACTGAGAGTGGGGGTGAATCAGTGTTCAATAATATTTTAAACTTCAAATCTGATCATAAACCATTCACAACATCTAAACTGATATAAACATGCAATCACATTAAGGAAATAATCAAAACACCATAAAACCAATATTTTTACGTGGAAACCCTGTTAGGGAAAAACCACAATGGAGATTAATCTACAATTTATATACTCTATTAAAAGTATGAAGAAAAGGGAATACACATGCATTCAAGCACACTTCCTAGAGCTCACTACTCAAAATAAGGAAGGCTCACTGCCTTACAAGGTGTTTGAGATTACAACAAAAACATTGAACTGAGAAGATAGTATCTACAAATGCCTAGTTTCAATTCTAGTGAAGCACATGAATCAAATTCTGAAGCTTCTATCAGACTCTACACTTCACTTTGTTCTTTCACCAAATCCTCTTTTGCACCAACAAAATTCACCTTTTCGATCTTCTAATATTCACACATACATCTACTCTACTCTATTTACCCAATCACACACTCCTGAACTCGCATATATATCCACCAGTAAGAATTCAATTGCTATATGTCAGCTTCAAACAAAATACAAAATATTCTCCACATGTTGGCTCAAATCATCAACAATTCATGATGTGCACCCACACAAGTTGGCTTGGAAATCATAGTTGGGACCCAAAATAGAATTATCAAACATAGAAACATTTAAACAACTACTCCTTATACATCCACGACATGCTACACTCATTAAGTCAACCACAATGAGGAAATAAATAGAAAATAATTCTAGCAGATCTCCAAGCTCATACACCGATTAATGCAACATCACAAATCTTGACAATGAGATAACATATATGTTTAACAACCTATCCCGGGGATCCACAACTCAAAAATATGATCTAGTGAAGCATACAGGTCGACATATTACCCGGATACCCTATTCTTCTTGCTTTCTATCAGTAATACTTTGTTATTTACTTTATTTTCTGGTATGAATAAATTCTAATCTGCAGACCAAGATAATGACTTCAATTGGCATCAATGGAAACACTAGAATCCATAAACAATCTCCCAAAGCTATATGCCAATAGACTGTACATCAATGGTTCATATTTAAAAGTAAAGATCAATAATGGCTAAGTCCATGTAAATAGGGCTTTGCTTGTAAACTAATATAGAGGTGAAAATTAAAAATGCTCCACTTGCATCAATGATAGTTGTAATAAGATTTGATGCATAGATCGATGACAAAGATGGATACAAAGGAAAGGATCAATATCAAATCAAGTGATCAGGAAGATACATTAAATGCACATCCAATTCTAGGGTTTGATAGAGAGAGAATGAAGGAAAATCCTTTGCACCAGAATTCAATGTCGTGCAACTCAATGTAGGAGTATGGAAGTGTCAAAGATATCCTAGACCCTCATAGAAGTTTTGTAGGTGATGGAGAATCTCAAGGAAATCATCATCAGTTAGAAACTACACAAAACATATGACTAGAAAATTGTTGGTGTGTGATGTAATTGTGAGTAGAGGAGAGAAGAGTGTGTAGAGTGTAGGAGAGATTCTGAGCTCCAGAGGTGGACAAAGAATACACTAAAAAGTAGAGAGTTGTAGAAGAGGTATGTAGGTGCATTAAGGTGGACTGAGAATGCACTAAAGAATAAGGGGAAGAAAAGATCTGAACCAGTGGGGTGCAAAGCAGAGAAGAGAGTTGTTGTGGAAGCAACAAAAACTTGAGTAGTTGCAAAGTAAGGTTGTAACATTGAATTTTGATCTAAATGAACAAATTGTAATAATCAATTAAGTTGTAAATCTAATAGTTTGGTGCTATCAGATAACTGATTTGGTGCTCAGTTTAAGGGATTAGTGTCTCCTTAGGGTTGGTTCCCTTAAAATTTGTAACAGAAGGTTTCCTTGTGATGTTGGATCAGGAAAGTAGCTCCTAGAAAACATCATCATCAAACGTAAACCATACAAAAATTAATGCTCATATCAACTGGGATTAAATTTCACTTTCCTTCTCTATCAACATGCCAAATGATTTTAATTTAAAAAATCAAGAAAAACACCACCTTTTCCCTGACTAGAATTTGGATGCAAAAAGGGTTGAAAACTAGGAAGGCTGATGAAAATTTAGGCCAAAGTGCACACAATTAAGGGAAAACCATACAACTTGAGGTTTCCATTATTTTTTCATTTGATTTCTATAGTTTATAATCTTCTTGTGTTGGTTGAGTGTAGAGTATATTGTTGCTACATATGAGTTCCTAAAGTTATGTTGCATATTTCTATCTTTGATATTGCTACACTTGCATAACTTAGAATGATAGGTTCTATATTAATTGCAATAACAAACCCTTTGTAGAGAATTTCAAAAATAGTATATTTTGTTGGAAAACAACCAACCAAGAACATACATTGTCCATCACTACAATCAATGGTGGCACCAATGTACCATATAACACTTAAAATACAACTTATCATTCCAAGAGTGTGCCAATAGAATAAACATACAGATCAGTGTGTATCAATGTTGTTTGTATCTACTATGGCATACATACATATCTGCACATAGGAGAAATATATTATACATCACTCGATCAATTGTGCCATTACCAAGACTTTTGTATTGCTTTTGGAACTATTGCCCCATGTAAAAAATACAAAATAACCTCCAACCACCTTTATAGAAACTTCACAACGGATGATCAAACTTGCACCTTCACAGAAGCTCCTCCTAGCATCAACATTAATTTTTGTATGTTTTTCATGTAGTGGTGATGATTATAATAACACCTTCCATTTAAAACCTCAAAAAACATTTAAAAAGTCTTCACAATTTTCAATAAGGCATTGTTAGGTGTTCTTATGTGGCTTTACCTGTTGTCAAAGTTGTGAGCGAGGATGTCGAGCTTCTCTAAAGGTTGAAGTTTGATCGCCCTATTCAACACATGTATCAGTATGTACATATATATATATATATATATATATATATATATATATATATATATATATATATATATATATATATATATATATATATATATATATATATATATATATAAGTTTATAAATATATATATGTATATTTTCTACCCATCTAATGCCACATGCATACATTTCTACACATAATTTTTTAGTGTGTATATTTCCAAGCTGGAGATTCTTACATATGCATCCAATGCATGATGCCAGTTGTCAGGGCTTGGCTATTATTTCTTTGAGCCTCAAAAAGGAATTGTTAGAATGATAGGCTCTATATTGGGTATAATAAGCAACATTGGTTTCACCATTGATCATAGTGGTGGAATATGTATGTTCTTGCTTGGGGGTTTGGTGAGAGTCCATGAGGCTCCATGACCCAATATGGTAAGGTGGAGAGCGGGTCTTCTTTTGGTGTGTTTCATATTATTTTCCCTATGTACAGTTATGTATTTTTGTCATATTAGATGCACATAACATTTGTATGTATGGTAGGTTGTATATTAAGTGTAATATTAAACATTGATCTCTGTATTTATTACAGTGGTAGACAGTATACCTATTTCCTACATGTAATTCCACATACATACATTCCCACACATTCTTTTTGTGTGTATATATCTGTAGAATAGTTACAAAATGTATCAGAGGCATCTGATACATATGTAAAAAAATCACCGATATAATTATTTGAAGTTAGATGCACCTTTTTTAGTTATTATTTCTTTCAACCTCAAAAGAGTTGTTATAATGATGGGTTGTATATTAAGTATACTAAGAAACATCGGTTTCACCATTGATCGAAGTGGTGGACAATGTATGTTCTTTCTTGGGGGTTTGGTGAGAGCCCATGAGGCTCCATGACCCAATATGGTAGCATGGAGAGCAGGCCTTCTTTTGTAGTGTTTTATTTTATATTTCCTATCTACTCTTTAGCTGGACTATTGCTCTTTAAGTTGGTGTTTGCAAGAACTTTATTGTCTTCATCATATTATTAGTTCTAAGGCTCTTAAATTTAAGTTCAATCCATCAAGTGTGAAAAAAAAAATCCATTAAAATGCCAAGGGCAAATCTATTGTGGTAGCCCTTTATAAAGAATACATCTGTGTGAAAATTCTCAGCTAATCACATTACAACAAGAAACATCCACTAAGCTCATCCTTCCTTGGCTAATTTTGAATGATAGAATGTATATTATTAAGGGTATGTCTGGAATCGCCTAATGGATGACCAAAAGTGGTGATATGATGGGTATGTGTAGGGGTATGTGGTTGGCCCGACTTTTTTGCAAAGTGATAAAAGCGAAAGGGGTTTTTAAAGGAGATTAGTAGCTTTCCACCTATAAATTATGTTTTTCCTTTTAATTTAATAAATAATTATTATTCTTTCTATTTGAATTACAGAGAATCACGATTGGCCGGGCTAATTGAAAAAAAATATAGCTGCGTGGCGGTATCACATTTTTTGAATCTGAAACATGTGTCATTCTATACTTTGCATACTATAGGATTAAAGAAAGAAAAATTGAATTTCATGGATTTTTGACCAAGTTAAGGTGATTAGACATGTGATTTTTTATATTTTTAAAAGTTGTAATAAAAAGAATTCATATTTGAGTATTCCTTGGGGAAAATAAATTCACAAAAAATATGCATCACATGAACATGATTCACTCTACTTATATCTAAGGAAAGTATAAAAAATATTATCATTTTATTATGGTTAGGGTGATTAGACAGACACACTATTTTTCCCTAAAATTTAAGTACTATTGCATTGAAATTTCAAATTTTCACCAAATAGATTTTATTTTAAAATAAATCTAGTAGTTTAAGCGCATTGATTTGCTATAGATTCTATTCTTACATATTTTTAAAATAATATATAGATAACTTATTCAAATTTTTATCTCCAGTTTCCTAACTTGATTTTCTAAATTTTTTGCCACTTAAGGGCCTATTTTTTCCATGATGATCCTGCACATACCCTTAAGTGTAATATGAAACATTGATCTCACCATTGATCGCAGTGGTGGATAATGTATATTTTTTCTCAGGGGTTTGGTGAGAGCCTATGAGACTCCATGACCTAATATGGTAGGGTGGGGAGAAGGCCTTCTTTTGTTGTGTTTCATTTTATTTTCCCTATGTGCAGATATATGTAGTTGCAAAGAAAAATATATACCAATATATATGTACCTTTTTACTTTTAATTGAACACTAGCTGGCAGAGCATGGCACTTCAACAATAATTGATGTATGCTTTACATATAGTAGAAATGGTTTGGTGATGGTTGTAATAACACCTGCCATTTAAAACTTGAGAAAACATGGTCAAGCAATAAAATAGTTTGTGCAATTTTTGATAAGCCATTATTGGGTGTCATTCTCTGGCTTTAACTGCTATAAGAGCTCTACGCCACCATAGTCACTTTCATATTATTTTCCCTATGTGCAGATATGTATGTATGTTATGTTAGATGCATAAAATATTCATATATACCACATTCACTTTCATATTATTTTCATTGTGTGCAGATATGTATGTGATATTAGATGCAAACAACATTCATATATAATCCTTCGTATATTTATTATTTTGGGATTACCAATTTAAAACACATTTTTGATTGAGAGTTGCTTATGTATATTTTCTACATCTAATTCCGCATACATACATTTCTACACATAATTTTTGTGTATATATATGCAAGCAACAAATTTCTACATATGCATCCAAACCAATATATATGTAGATATGAAGTTAGATGTACCTCTTTGGTTATTACTTCTTTCATCCTCATAAAGCAATTCTGAGAATGGTAGGCTATATATTAAGTGTAGCATGAAACATTGATCTAATCATTGAACATAGTGGTAGATAATGTATGTTCTTGCTCAAGGGGTTTGGTGAGAGGCTATGAGTCTACATGACCCAATATGGTAAGGTGGGGAGCAAGCCTTCTTTTGTTGTGTTTCATTTTATATTTCCTATACATGTAGATGTGTATGTTTATGAGATTAGATGCAAAAAATATTGTTTGTGCAGACAGAAATATACATAACTACAAACATGGGATATGCAGTTCATTTGTTAAATATTTGTGAAACACATGTTGCATTTAAGATTGCGAGGATGAAGAAACAGAGGAGCTATTTTTGCCTATAGAGAATGCAATGAAATGCTAAAAAAATTGTGGCATTTGTCCTGACTTAAAAATTCATGGCATTTGCTAAGAAATTAAAAGTCATGTTGTTTGCCATGGATTTTGTAGCATTTCTGACTATGTACACTGGAGGGCAATAGTGTTTTGATGCATGTGCCTCAAATTTTTCACATGATGATTATGTGCATTACATGTTCTTTGATATGTCACTTTTGTGTACAGGGTTGCTCCAAAAATGTTCTCACTCCCAATATAATGTTAGCATTACTGGTAAAGGTCGATGCCTAAGACTGTAAATATTAAATATAGATTTGAGTGAGGCCTTCAACTGAAAAACAATTCATGTCAAAGCCTTCTTTTAGTTTTTTCATGGTCATGTTGAATTTCTACTTATAGAAGTGGTTATACATTTAGACAACATGCTCTATTCTTTAATCTTTCACCAAAATTTTTTATGTCAACATGTATGTATGTGAAATTACTTACAAACAACAGTCATATACATCTACATTTAAACTCGTTGAAACATATATATATATATATATATATATATATATATATATATATATATACATCTTTGCAACTTCTGCTTTCCTTGCTTCTTGTCCATCACACCCATATGCACCTATGTTTAGAACTTCTCCTCTGGGTTCTTGTTGTTCATCATGCTACTAAAAAATTTTGATGTTTTCAGTTGGCTTAACCTCTTTACTTATGCCATTGTTCTTTAAGTTGGTGTTTGCAAGCATTTTTATTATTTTTCTCATATTATGGTTATAGGCTCCTTAGCCTTGTTCAAGTTCTAGTCCCACATCAAGTGTGGACCAAAAAAGGCAACAAAATGCCAAGAAAACAACTCTATTATGTGCAGCATAAAGACCATATTTGTGCAAGTCGTCAGTCAAATACTTGCAACAAAGATCCATTGTAGTTTGTCCTTGCTTGACCCTACCTGATCAAGTGGCCACACCACAATTTTTTTCAATCTCATTGAAAGAACATGCCCACTTCTAGATAGTCCCACACCCTCCATCCCTTGCCAACTTTCACACAACCTTCCCAATGAAGGTGCCTTAACAATGGGTGGCTATGGGTCTCAACAAACCCTTGTCAGGAATGGCTTGTTGTCCGCGTCGTCAACCCATCACTATTTTAACAAAATATTTAAATATTCTTTTTGCATTGCAATGCATTCCTTCCACTGGTTCATTGATGCTTTGTCCAATTTCAAAGTTTGTAGTGTTTGCAAGGAAAGCTACATCGGCATGAAAGTGCAAGAATCCAACTTGGATGTTGTTTTCCTATGTTGTGCTTCTGAAAAGGGCATCCATAGATTTGGTTTAGTGAACAAGATGGATCCAGGACCACAGCCTCATGTCCTTACAAGGCTTACTTAGGTTGAAGAAATTCTTATAGCTAGAGTTGCTCTAGTTTTGCAAGTGACCCATGCTAGAGGAGACCAATACAAATATAGTGGCCATACTATAAGATTCCCTCAAGACATCATAGCCATTGCAACGTTTTTACCATGTCGCCTACATGATATTGAAGTGGTGATTGTTCGAAGAACTAGCATTCAGGGGAAGAACTATGATTGCTATGTTGACAAAAATAATGTCATGGCTACATTGATATACAAAATTGAAAATGATCCATACTATAGTGATGTTACAATTAATTGTGATGTTTTAAATTTTTTGTCTGCTACAAGTATTGGCATCTTCGATCTTTTGCACACAATGAAAGTACTAGTATGTATAACATAGTTGAACCAATGGAAAATTCAGAAATTGTTGCTCATGAGGAAGCTAAGCTTGAGGACTCATCATCATTTATTCCATCGATGCCCAACCCTCCCCAGGAATTGAAGGAAATTAGAGATTCCTTGTAGATTGAAAACATTAGTCAAGATACTTTTCCTTGGCCTGACATAAATTCTAACCCTATCAATGAATACAATACAGAAGGGTTATTAAGCATGGTTTTTCCAACATTGTTCCCCACTGGAATAGCGATGCCCCTATAATCAATAAACATACAGATTCACTTACATGAATATGCATTGCACTTGATGAGACACTATGATAATAGATTTGGGAGGCATGTCAAATTTAGATATTACATTTATAATTTAATAATGAGACATCGAAGCCAATAGTTGGCTTTCATTTTCATGAAAAAAAATTGGAAGAACGGATCCCAAAGTTTGTGGTTGCATTGCAACAATTGCTTTGGGATGCACTGGACACCTAGATAGCAAACTAGCTTGTTTGCTTTGGTGCATCTTTGTGAGGGACATGCTCATATTGGGGCAAGTGCTAGCAAGAGCTCACAACAATGATCCACTAGCTTGGGACACCGGCCCTCTTCTTCACTCTGAGCTCTATGGACACAAAATGGCCTGATTTGCACAAGGTACTTGATCTTGGTGCCTAGTCGCATATGACATACTCCCGAAGATGCTTCATGGACAATATTGTCTAGAACCTGCATATAACAACCTTATACATGCACTTGTGGTTCACCATTTTCTATGAAGAGGTTATTGAGAGGCCTTTCCATACAAAGGATTATTAGTATAGGTATGAGTGGCAACATCATGGATTAGCACAAATCCATGGTTTCTTGTGGCTTCCAGGTGCCCCGAATATGGACATGCTTGACTAGTCCAACCCACACAAGGTTTAGCAGGAAAAAACTTCTTCAATCACTATGTTTCAACATGGAATCCTCATTCCCTAGAACAGCTAATATCAAGAGTCCACCAATCTTCTTTGGAGGACTCGTGTTTTCTTGACAATTCACAAATGTCTTGCATGGACCCAATGGTGGATTACAAACAGCTGGTGAACACGGTGCAGAGGCATACCAAATGTACTCAGTACACATGCCTTAGGAAAAAAGGACACCAATTATAATGTCGCTACAAAGCTCCGTGGAATGCACAACCATCATCGAAATTGGCAATTGGCAGTGAATCAAACAAATCCTCTAAACCAAAAAGAAATGATGAGAATGTTAATATCCACAACCCTAAGATGCTTGCAATCTGGCAATCAAATGTTGATTTCCAGCTAGTCTTGTCAAGACAAATTGTACTAAACTACCTTTCCAAATATGTATCAAAGTCTGGAAAATTTTTTGAAAGCTATATGGATATCTTGCAAAGGCTTGCAAATACAAATTCATCTATGAATAAAGTGTTGCCTGCCTATCAAAAATTCATGATGAACTTGGTTGCAGATCGTAACATTGGTGCACAAGAAACATGTCATATGCTGCAAAAGTTTCCCCTTGTCATGCCAAGTCAACATTTCCTATCTTTGAGCATGAGTAGGAAAAAATTCCACCATTTGAAAACAATTGATAATGGTGACGAGCTTGAAAGTAGTTATATTCATTGTTGCATGCAAAGATCAGCTAAGATGGACACTATATCCCTTATTTAATCTACACAATTGTATACATATAAGAAAAGTCACAAAGGCGTGGGTTGGCGTTTATGACCACAACCTATTGTCAAGATTGTTTACCTGCTATTCACATCTACCCCCTGAGCATTGTGATACCTTTGAAACATTCTATTGGTCGAAATTGCTACTATACAAGCCTTCTCAAAATGTCAAAGTAGATTTATGCCTCACTAGAGATAGTATAACATAGAACTAGAGGCTATTTTATGTTGTTGGCTATCACCCTTGGCATGTCAATTGAGTTATTTCTCCCCCCACTAGTGAAAAGGAAGGTGATAGTGATACTAACAGCACCCAGTCTCTGCCTCTCGTAGATGAATAAAAATGGGAGTTGCTTTCTCGCCTTGGTACTACAAACAATATTTGCTTTGACCAGCTGCAACTATTGGGTCGACGAGACTTCGATTTAAATCACATGTGGAGCACATACCATGTTCCAAAGAATCTACATAACATTTTTTTAGAGTTCATCTCAACAAGTAAATTGCATACAGCTGAAGATACTCTTTGCCCACCTGCTACACCTGCACTTTGTCATCAGCTATCTCCTAAGCAAAAACTTGCTCTAAATATCATTGAACAACACCATCTTGTCCCATGTTCATCATCACCATTGTGTATTATTATTCAAGGTACTTCTACTTATAGCTAAATCATTTCTTATAGACAGCATTTGAAGAACACTAAATACATCGCCAAATCAGAGAGTGAATCCTTTGCTTGCTTTGGCACCAACGGGGCTGGTCGCTTACAACATACGTACCTCTACAATCCATGCAAATCCCAATTAGAGATATGAATCCATTAAAAGGACAGCCATTGACCATATTTCAAGGGAACTTCAAACATATTAAGTACATCTTAATTGATGAAATGAGCTTCTTGGGGCCCAAGTTGTTACTCAGAATAGATAACCGATTGTGGCAAGTGTTTCTTATTAGACATATGCAACCATTTGGTGGTGCCTCTGTTATACTTGTGGGTGACCTAGCACAGTTGTTGCCTATTTTGGATAGGCCTATCTATGCTTCTCATTCCACAACCTTTTCTCTTTGGCACACTTTTAAAGTTGTCATGCTCAACATAGTCTTTCGCCAACATGGATAGTCTAATACACAAAAACAATTCTATAGACTCCTTTTGAATATTATAAATTCTTAGGCATCTTAGGCTGATTGGAAAACTCTTATGAATCAAAAAAACCCCATGCTTTCAGCTAAACAAAACCAAGAATTCGATGCAACTGTTCACTTATTCCCAACAAATCAGTTGGTTTCCTTGCACAATAGAAAAATGTTTCAACAGTTAAATGTTCCCTTTGCAATTAGTATTGCTAAAACTACTCAGCAAAACACGCTTGATTATGGTGATCATGAGCAACTTCAAGTAGAGCTCTTACTTGCAATTGGTGAACAAGTAATGTTAACAACAAATATTTGGGTGGTAGTTGGCCTAGTTAATGGATCATTGGTTTTTTTCAAGTCTATCGTATATGCTAAGAGTGCTAAACCACCTCAACCACCTAAATATGTTATTGTGCACTTCCCAAACTACATTGGCCCAACATGGGATCGAGATAACCCAAAATCCATCCCCATTTCCCCAATCACATGGGGCAATCAAACACAACTCCCCTTGACAATTGCTTAGACATTAACAATACACAAATCTCAAGGCTTGACACTGAAGAAAGCTACAATAGATATTGGAACTAAGGAAATACAAGGACTAATGTTCATAGCTCATTCCCGTGTAAAATAAATTATAGGAATGTGGATAGATCCGTGTTTCTCTTTTGATAGATACTTCATATTACATTCCTGATGAGCTTAAAATATGCTCATAGTTTGGATATTGTGATGAACTTTTAATATCTTTACTTTTGTTATTTGTGGTTTTTCAAAACTCTGTTGAAACCTTGTATGGGGATATCCTGTAGTAAAATACTTTCATATTCTTGCAGCTTATTGTGTTGACTTGATTACATTTATTGCCTCGTTGACTCCCTAAATGATTGGTATATCGCATACATTTTTTGAATGATGAAATAGATTTAAATGTGTGATTAATGAACCGATATCTTGTATGTGCCATACGCCTTTTCTTTCGCATCTATTACCTTTTGTTTCGCAGGTTGTTGAAGAATGATCAAGTCAAGTGCAGCCAATCTCAGCCTTGCAGTAAAGTCCATTTCTTGCACGACTTCGAGGAAGCTCTGGCAAAGACACTTTGACCGAAACCGTTGGGAAATATTTTTAATGACAGTCAATCTGGAAAGAGTGGAGTGCTAGATTCTCTCCGGATCGGTTTGAATGCATAAATTCATTTATGAAGTTTGTTCCTTGATTATAGGATACACTTTACTTCCACGTCTTTCTTTGATAGGGTTAGTTAGTTAGTTGCTCTCCTGATTTTAAATAAAGTACTCCTCATGCGCGAGAGAAGGAGAGATGATAGTTAGAGTAAGATAGAAGCATAGTGATAGCAGATGTCATGTAAGAATCAGTATGATAATGAAAAGCAGAATCTGTTTGACAAGAGACAGAGTTTGTTGTTAGTTTCCATATCAACAAAGCAATGTATACCATTCTATTTTCATGAATAAAGTTTAATGAAGTTCTGAGTTTAGCACCTGCGTAATTAGTAGATGCTTGCTAAGGGGGCCCACTTAGTAAATATCTGTAGCTAGTTAGTTAGTTATTTTTTTCTGTTGATCTTTAGTTAGCTTTCATCTTTGAAGTTTTCATACAAACTCAGTCTTGTATTGCTCCTGTAGCATAGAGAATCCATCCCTGTGCCTGTTCCTGCAGCATAAGGCCAGTTCATAGTTTGTGTTTCAGTCGTAGCTATTATGGTTTCTATTTTAATCAAATCATAGTTGAGTTAAAGAACTTTGCATTACCTTCCTGTGGCGTAGATAGAATTCCTTTCTAGTATTTATCTCTACTAAGGTTTGACTGAAACTAGTTCTTAGTGCATATATTTTGTTGCGCCATTTAAAGTATACGTCCCCTAGTTTGACAAATAAATGAACGTCCATAGAGAGATATTAGTCACCTGTTGGAATGTCCAATTCCCAGGAAAGGTTTTACTGTGATTTTTATATCCTTTTGTGGACGCAACCATTTTTGGTGTCGTTGTCGGGGATGGCATTCAGCTAAGAATTTGTCAGAAGTCATTTTTAGCATTAGTTTAGTTTGTTAGTCAAAAAATTTCAAAATCTTTCAAGCCACTATTCATCGTATTACATGCATAGAAGAAGAAGAGACGCACTGGGAAGGTTCATCCCTGAAAACCTGTTTATTGAACTACCATTTGACCCAGCTGACAACGAACCTGAGGAAAATCCATTCACTCTATTATTCCATCAACCAAACATGGCAAATAATCCACCTCCTGCATTTGAGTTTCCCATTGTTCCTCAGAGAGATACTGACAATCTTAAAAACATTCCCTCTTCCTTGCTTCCAAAGTTTTATGGCCTGGTTACGAAGGACCCAAAAACTTTTCTGTTTGAATTTGATGTCCTCTATCATAGTTATGACTACAACACAGATGCTCATAAACTAAAGTTATTTCCTTCCACCTTGAAGGAATGAGCTCTTAGATGGTTCATGAGTCTGGGAAGAGGCGTCGTAGATAGTTGGGCAGCCATGTAGACAAAATTCCTTGAAAAGTATAAGGAATATTGTAAGAGTGCCAACAAAGGTGATGACATATTCTGAATTCAACAGAAGGAGGATGAAAGTCTGGAAGATTATATTTCCAGGTTTTTGTTTTCACTAAAGAGGAACTCAAACCATAATCTCAACGAGGACTCTCAGAAATTACTCTTTCTAAGGGGAATCAGTGATGCCTGTATAGACGCCCTGGACCTGATGGGAGGAGGTGATATAACCCAACTGCCTTGGGATGATATAAAGAAAATATGTCTTAACTACTCTCGAGCAATAGTTAAGAAAGGTCGAGGTCATCATGCTATAGTGGGGAAGTCTTCTTCTGGTGGAGTTTATCAGATGGAGATAACAAATTTTCTGTCTGACTTCAAGCAGGACATCATTAATAATATGGCTACACAACTGGACACTATGCAAGCTTGGAAGAAACATGAGGAAGTTGAGGCAGTTTTGGCCGAGTTCTGTCCATACTGCAAACAGAAGAAGCATGACTATAGATGCAAGATGGTGGCTAATTTGGAAGCTAGGCAACTACCTACTGACTTCAAGCCAGTAGAAGGTGATGATGATCAAGTGTTCTTTGTTGCGCAAAGGAGACCATGGGCCTAAAGACAAGGTATGCCTCAAGATCCTTTAACTTCTGGTAATCCTTATTCTGGCTATAATAACCAATGGCAACATGCATATGGACCACCACCACCCTAGAATCCACCTCAACCAAGTTGGCCTAATTATCAGAACCCACAATGGCAATCTCCTTAAGGAGGTTGGCAACAGCCGCAAGGGCAATGGACCCCACCTTCAGGAAATTGGCAGCAAAATCCTCAATGGAGAGGCCCTCAGCAATGGCAAAACCCGCCTACGGGATTCCTGCAGCTTCCACAACCACAACCACAGGCCCTCATGTCACCTCCTACAGTAACTACCACAAATCCTGGCCCTCCAAAGCCAACACCTATGCCTGCCCAGCAGTTACCAAATCCCAATACTAAGCAATAGCAGTAGACACAGCAGCTTGTGTATCTTCCTGAAACAAACCAATATCAAGCTTATGCCTTAAACATAAATGATATCCATTTGAGGTCTGGAACCACTTTACCTACTCCAAAATTGCCTTTAATTACTAAAATACCAGATTCTCCCCTTGAAGAATCTACTGCACCTGTTGTTCCTACTGAGCATATGCCTATACCTGATACGGTTTCTAAGGAGCCTGTTTTGCAAAATCAAGACAACCCACCTTTTCCTCAGAGGTAGCAAAGTACTACATCAAAATCCATGGAAGAACCCACTTTTAACATCCTGGATCAACTCAAGAATGTATAGATTCAAATCCCTTTATTTCAGGCTATTAAAGATGTTCCCATCTTTGGAAAAGCCATTAAAGAGGCTTGTTTGAAGAAGCCTAGACAGAAGAAAAAGGATCCTCAAACAATTCATGTCTTAGAAAATTTGACTGATATAATATTGGAAAATGTAGTCATCCCAAAGTATATTGACACTGGAAGTCCTGTAGTGCAGATACATATAAATGGCCAAGTTGTAAAAAATATTTTGATTGATTTAGGTGCTACCATTAATGTTATGACAAAGCATACTATGGACTCCTTGAATATTTCAAACATTAGGTCTACACTCACAGTTCTACAGCTTACAGATAGCTCCACAGTTAAACCTGATGGGATGGTGGAAGATGTAATTGTCACTCTTGAATCTTGGGAGTATCCTGCTGATTTCACAATATTATCAGTTAAGGCAACTTTAGGAGGGTATCTAGTTATCCTTGGAAGACCATGGTTAGCCACTACTGATGTTTTTATAGGATGTTGTTCTGGAGATATGACCATTTCTGATGGACAGCCCACAAATAAATTGGCTTTGTATCCGCCTGCTAGACCTCAACCAGATTTGTCCCAACCTGTTTGGCCAGATATGGGGGAAGAAACTAAAGAAGCCAATTCCTTGGCCCAATTAATGATGCTTTAAAATGACCCATTCTCACAACTTCAGAGTGAGGATGCCTTGCTTTTTCAAATTTTGCAGTTTAACTCTGATACGGGTAGTTCATCTGATCCAAATGGTAGTCATCTACAATGTTTCTTGTAGCAACCAAATTCTGAGAGTTCACTGCCTAAACTTCCTGCAATTTTTCATAACTTGCTTCCATAAGAGGTACAAACATCACCTGTAGATTCTATGAGTAATCTCACTAAGCAGATAGAATTGTCTCCAGGTCATTGTTTGAATGTCAATAGCAAGTTGTCACAATCTCAAGAGGCTGACTTATTAAAAATGCTACAAGAATAGCATAAAGCTTTTGCATAGAAATATGGGGACATGCAAAGAATAGATCCTCGAGTTTGTACTCACAGGATCTATATCAAAGAATATTGTTTACCAGTTAGGCAACCTCAAAGAAGAGTAAATCCAGCACTTAGAGAAATAGTTAAAAGTGAGCTTCAAAAGTTGTTTGATGTTGGTTTTATTTATCTAATCTCTGACAGTCAATGGGTTTCTCCACTAGTCATTGTCCCCAAGAAAGGTGGAAAATGGAGAGTGTGTGTAGATTACAGAGAGTTGAATAATGCCACTAAAAAGATCACTTTCCATTACCATTTGTAGACCAAATATTAGACTCACTATCTGGAAAAAGATATTTTTCCTTTTTGGATGGTTACAGTGGGTACAATCAGACAAAAATTTCCCCTGAAGATCAAAATAAGACCACTTTTACCTATCCATGGGGAACATTTGCTTATTCAGTCCTGCCTTTTGGTTTATGCAATGCGCTAGCAACATTTTAGAGAGCAGTAATTAGTATCTTTGCTGATATATCTCATGACTGTATGGAGATTTATATGGATGATTTTACTACCTATGGAGTCACATTTGAAGAAGCACTGGTGAATTTAGAAAAAGTACTGAAAAGGTGCAGAGAGAAAAATTTGTCTCTAAACAGTGAAAAGTGTTTTCTAATGATGGAAGAAGGTATTGTTCTAGGTCATCATGTTTCAAAGAATGGAATTCAGGTCGACCCTGCTAAAATTGAAGTAATTCAGAATTTACAAACTCCTACAAAACAAAAAGATGTCAAAAGTTTCCTTGGCCATGCAGGGTACTATAGAAGGTTTATAAAAGATTTCAGTAAAGTTGTCAGTCCATTTTATGCCTTGTTAACTAAAGATTCTCAATTCAAGTGGACAAAGGCCTGTGAAAAATATTTCCTGCAACTAAAGGACTTGCTTACTAAAGCCCCTGTTCTTCAAGGTCCAAAATAGAATTTTTCTTTTCACATACATGTTGATGCCTCTGATTTTGGTCTAGGAGCAGTTTTAAGTCAAAAATAAAATTCAATCGAGCATGCTATCTACTTTATTAGCAAGAACCTTCAAGGTCCTGAGCTCAACTATACTGTTACAGAAAAGGAATTGCTTGCAGTAGTGTATGCTTTGAATAAATTTAGGTATTATATCATAGGTTATCAGATATTTGTCCATACTAACCATGTAGCAATCAAGTATCTGATGAACAAACCTGTCATCTTTGGTAGGTTGGCACGATAGCTCCTGTTGTTACAAGAATTTAACATTACAATAATTGACAAACCAGGAAGAGCTAATGTTGTAGCTGACTTTTTTATCAAGACTTCAATCAGCTGTACTTGTTGAAGACGAGGTCATTGATGATAGGTTCCCAAATGAACACTTGTTTTCCATTGCTACACATACACCATGCTATGCAGACATTGCCAATTATCTAGCAGCAAACAAAATACCAGCTCATTTCTCTCCAAAAGAAAAGAAATTATTAATAGAGAAAAGCTTTAATTTTTCATGGATTGCAAATTTTTTGTTTTATACTAGACCTGGTCAAGTAATGCGAAGATGTGTAAGAGAAAATGAGACTTATGATATCTTGCATGCTTGCCATGATGAACCATGTGGAGGACATTTTGCAGCCAAGAGAACATCAATAAAGATTCTTACAACAGAGTACTACTGGCCAACATTACACAAGGATGTTGTGGCTTATACAAGGAAATGTGACTGATGCTAGCGTATAGGAAGACCAACCAAGTTAGATGAAATTCCACTATATCCATAGGTAATAGTCACCCCTTTTGATAAATGGGGGATGGATTTTGTGGGACCAATTGATCCACCATCAAATGGCAAGTCATACATTCTAGTTTGAACGGACTATGTAACCAAATGGGTTGAGGTAAAAGCTATGACTCATGCTCGGGATAACAAAGTTGCTAAATTTTCATATGAACAAATTTTCACTAGATTTGGAGTTCCCAGAGAGCTTGTAACTGATCAGGGAGCTCAATTCACATCGAATCTGATCACTGCACTAATGAATGACTATAAAATCACACATAGGAAGTCCAGCCCCTATCATCCTCAAGCCAATGGTCAGGCAGATGTAACAAATAGGGAAATTGAGGCGATCCTCACAAAAACAGTGCAAATCCATAAAAAAGATTAGAGCAAGACTTACTGAAGCAGTTTGGGCTTACAGAACTACATGGAAGACAACAACTGGGTTTGCACCTTTTGAGATGTTTTATGGGAAAACAACCATGTTGCCCATAGAATTCGAACACAAAACTTTGAGGATAGCTCTTGAACTCAATATGGAAATATCTGAAGCACAGAAGGACCGTCTCCTATAGCTAAATACTTTGGACGAGATGAGAAAAGCTGCCCTGCAGTACACAGAAGCAATCCAATAGCAAAGGAAGAAATGGCATGATCAACACATCAAAACTAGAAAATTTTCTGTCGATGATTGGGCTCTGTTATATGATTCCAGATATCAAGAGAACCAGGGTAAGCTCACAACATGCTGGCTTGGCCCCTATGAAGTTGAAAATGTGTTTGACAACGAAGCTGTACAGCTGGCGATAATTGATCCAGTCTGCTTCAAATTGTTAGTTAATGGCCACCAACTCCGGTTGTACCATAAACTAGTATCAAAAAAAGAATTCATGCAGCAGTTCGTTTAGGTTCCTCCCACTACTCTTCCTACAGCCGAAGGCTTTGGCCTTTCTCCTACAGCTTCACCGTAATTTTGAAAAAAGCATGCCCATAATAAAAGTTTTCTTTTTTAAAAAGGAAACCCTTTTCTCCATTTTCATTTATCACCCCATCTCATTTATTTATCTTCCATCCATCGATCCATCCCATCTGTCCATTCCATCCATTCATCTTATCCGCCCACGTCACCCATCCACCTCATCCATCCACATCAACTTTCATTAAGATATCAATCCCAACTGTTAATTCATGCAGACGTCGTTATCTTTCTTCACACGTATGTGCAATTATCAAAGGTACGCCATATCTTTTCTTATCGCATATTTGATTTATTTTATTCTACTCATTTACTGCTATGATAGTACCATTCATTATTGCAAAATCTCTGCCTATTCTTTAGTACATGTGAGGACACATGTCATACTCTAAGTAGGGAGCAGGGTAATCCACCTTTTAAAACCTATCTTTTCGCTGCTACCATAACTGCACAAATAACCTTTCTTTAATACTTTTCTAGTACTTTCCAAATGTGATCGCATGTCCTTCTTTATTGCATATCTTTCTTGTAAATTACGATTAAGACTGCTTGTTTAAAAAGTTTATTTTTGGAAAAGAAAAGAAATGTGACGGCAGACAGAAGAAAAATCAGAGCAGAAAGGGAAATAGGGAATTTGAATTTTCAGCAAGGAATTAAGTTCAGCTACGAGAAAACTGTGAACATGGGTGGTCAGTTGGTGCAACATGAGCCTGTAGCTCGTGAACTATTATTGCAAAATCCTCAAACAGTCCATGCATTCAGCCTCTGTGGATGGTTAAATTACTTTTTGAGTTTAAATGATTTTGATGAGGAGGCTGCTGGAGAATTTTTGAGAACCCTTTCTAAAGGGGAAGCCACCATATGGGGTCTAATAGTTGTTGCAACTGAAGACAGAATTGCTAAAGTAACCGGGCTTCTAGCCATTGGAGAAAAATTTTCTTTAGATGCTGCAGCTGCAAGGGCTGAGTTTTCAATGCCCACTGATGGACCTTTCGAAGTCTCCAAGCAGGGATGCAAGCACGTATCGTTACCTCATTTTTATTCAGAGTATGCTGCTTACATAATCAAGTATTTAACCTGTGAAGGTCATTTCTCCTACCTGCATTCTCATCATTTCAAATTATTAATCCATATGAGGCATGGGTTAGTTGTAAATGTTCCAAATTTTCTGTTAAAATTTTTAGAACAGAGTGCCCACAGAACCCAACAGGGGAAAGATAATTCTGTTACTCACCATGGCCTTATCAAATTACTGATTGAACGCTCTTTAAGAGATGTCTCACCTCTTTCCTGGCAACAATTTGTTGCCCAAAAGAGCTTGCAAATTCCACAACCCCCTAGGGTACTTACCCCACGGCCTCAAAAAAAGAAGAAAGAAATTGTGTCTACCAGTAGAACAGGGCAAAGGTCATCTACTGCTATAGCACCTGGTCCTACAGCTTTCACACCTAAATCCTCTGCTAGGGTACAAACTAGGTCTGCCACTAGGAGAGAGAAGGAAAAAACAAAGGCATAAGGGTCCCTAGAATCTGACCCTCCTTCTCAGAAAAGGTAATGTCCTCCTGCAGCATCATCCCCTGCAGCTGTCTCTCCTACAGCAACACCTGTTGTTATCACTAGTTCACTGTCATCCTCTGGTAGGGCAGAGCCCTCTGAGCAGACAAGAAAGAGGAAGGCTACTAGAATGCCTCCTATAGCCACATTAGTGACAAGAAGAGTTTCCACAAGGAAACAATCTAAGACCTCCCTTGCTTCACCTCAACCAGAGGTTATTGTAATTTCAGAAGGGTCTGTTGAGTCTAAATTTAATGTTTCTCAGAATGTGTCCAAAAATGTCGCTCAAAGTTCATTCGTTCCTAAAAAGGAACAAGTTGGAACAAAGGAAATGGAGCATAATGAGCAAGGGTTACCAAATCTGGATGACTTGGCTACCGCTGCTATGTAGTTTTTGGAGGAAGCACAGACTTCTCTGCAGCAACAAGAATTTATCTTGCAGCAAGAGCAGGAACTAACTGAATAATTGAATGTGCCTAGTGAAGTTATATTTCACCCTGCAACTTGTAAAGCCATTATTCTTTATAAGAAAACATTTTTAATTGAGTTTATGGAATATGTCAAAGCTAACTAGGAAATAGTTACATTGCAAACCCTGACTTTCCGACACATAGCCCAGACTAACATGCAGCAAAGTCTATGGGAAGTAGAAAGGAAGAAATTGAAAAAGGAAATTGAAAGTCAGAAACAGGAAATTGCTGAGTTGAAATAAAAAATGGATGAAATGTTAAAAGTAACTGGTCAGATTATGGAATGCAGACCACCACCCAGAGTTTATACTTTGTGCCTTAAAGAACAGTTCTTATGGTTCCAACTGATGAGAATTTTCAGAAACCAAGATCCTATACTTCATACTGCTAAAGAATTTTACAAAGCATACCAGGAAGCTCCAAATTGGTTAAGAAATTCTCTGTGTGAATTCTATTTACATGACTTTTTAATTCCATTTGAAATAGAATGGAATCCTCTTTTGTATATTGGTGATATTCATTTGAGAGCATTTATGTCATGGGCATCAAATGAGGCGAATTATGGCAGGCAGTGGGAAACATATGAGGAAGCTGAGAAAATTGAGTCTGTTCCATTACGCTCTCAAAATTCAAACCCCCATGCAATGTTGAAAGACTGGTTTGCTCTGACATATGGCATTAATAATGTTACAGCCAGAGAAAAGATATTTGATATCAGGAAATAGTTATATGATGAATTTCAGGCACAGCCATATTCATTTTGGAGACTAGCATATACCAGAAGTGAGAAAAGATGGGAAAGATTAACTGTTGGATTAAGAAGATCTGAACCTCACAGTCCCTTAAATTTTACAGCAGCTCTTAAAAGATCAAGCAAATATACACAATTGGGACTTCAAAAGAGATTTGAACTGTGGTTGTCATTAACATTCAGACCTCTTGTGCTAATGTGGCCCCTCTATCCTCACCAGGCTACAAATCTTAATGATGATTTAGAAGACCGAAGGTATGAAAGGTGTCAAGATTTCAGGGGATTTTATTACAGGTTTGGAAATCCATTTCAGAGTCATGCAGCAACCACTGAATTCAGAGAAACCACCAGGAAAGTTAATGTTGGAGGACCAGCATTAGGCTAAGTAGGGGGTAGAATGATGAGCTTAAAATATGCTCATAGTTTGGATATTGTGATGAATTTTTAATATCTTTACTTTTGTTATTTGTGGCTGTTTAAAACTCTATTGAAACCTTTTATGGGGATATCCTGTAGCAAAATACTTTCATATTTCTGTAGCTTATTGTGTTGACTTGATTACATTTATTGCCCCGTTGACTCCCTAAACGGCTGGTATATCGCATACAAATTTTGAATGATGAAATAGATTTAAATGTGTGATTAATGAACGGATATCATGTATGTGCCATATGCCTTTTCTTTCGCATCTATTACCTTTTCTTTCGTAGGTTGTTGAAGAATGATCGAGTTAAGCGCAGCCGATCTCAGCCTTGCAGTAAAGTCCATTTCCTGTACGACTTCGAGGAAGCTCCGACAAAGACACTTTGACCGAAACCGTTGGGAAAGATTTTTAATGACAGTCAATCTGGAAAGAGTGGAGTGCTAGATTCTCTCTGGATCGAGTTGAACGCATAAATTCATTTATGAAGTTTGTTCCTTGATTCTGGGATACACTTTACTTCCACGTCTTTCTTTGATAGGGTTAGTTAATTAGTTGCTCTCCTGATTTTAAATAAAGTACTCCTCTTGCGTGAGAGAAAGAGAGATGATAGTTAGAGTAAGATAGAAGCATAGTGATAGCAGATGTCATGTAAGAATCAGTATGATAATGAAAAGCAGAATTTGTTTGACAAGAGACAGAGTTTGTTGTTAGTTTCCATATCAACAAAGCAATGTATACCATTCTATTTTCATTAATAAAGTTTAATGAAGTTCTGAGTTTAGCACCTGCGTAATCAGTAGATGCTTGCTAAGGTGGCCCACTTAGTAAGTATCTATAGCTAGTTAGTTAGTTGTTTTTTTCTGTTGATCTTTAGTTAGCTTTTATCTTTGAATTTTTCATACAAACTCAGTCTTGTATTGCTCCTACAGCATAGAGAATCCATCCTTGTGCCTGTTCCTACAGCATAAGGCCAATTCATAGTTTGTGTTTCAGTCATGGCTATTATGGTTTATGTTTTCATCAAATCATAGTTTAGTTAAAGAACTTTGCATTACCTTCCTGTGGCGTAGATAGAATTCCTTTCCAGTATTTATCTCTGCTAAGGTTTGACCGAAACTAGTTCTTAGTGCATATATTTTGCTGCGCCATTTAAAGTATATGTCCCCTGGTTTAACAAGTAAATGAACATCCATAGAGAGATATTAGTCACCTGTTGGAATGTCCAATTCCCAGGAAAGGTTTTACTGTGATTTTCATATCCTTTTGTGGACGCGACCAATTCCAACAAATATAGTGCACTTTGAATCAAAGAATGGGATCCCTCCACCAATTGTGTGCATTGCCATCATGATAAAATGTTTATATTCTTTATGGTAACTAAACCACTTCTCCTTTCCCTCTTTATTTCAATGCATATAGATTTCCCACCATTTCTAATTTTGCTTCCTTGTTGTTCCCTCCATAGTGCAGTTGCAATCACTGTCACCAAGCTAGTTAGAGTTTTGCTTCTATGGTGATTACTAAGAGAAGTTGTTCAATTCTTGCATTATGCTTCTCCTCTCCTCCAATGACAAACCTGAATTCCTTCCTCTTCTTTGGTTGACCATATAACATTTATATTTAATTTTGCTCTAAATACCTTCCTCTTCTTTGGTCAATGATGTTGATGCTAGTGCTCTCGCCTTTGAACCATTTGTGCATAACTATATTATATTGTAACCATTTTAGATTGAAAACATTCTCAGCTATAATTACAAATCTTGACAATGCTTAATAGCTTCACGATCACAAGTTTTGCATGGTGTACGAGCTACAACTACATTCCATTTATATACAAGGTAAGGTTATATCTTCTTTATTCCATCTCTTATTTCACAACTGCATCTCAAATTCTTTGTCACAAATGATACAACTATATATAATTTTAAAAATGTATAGCATTGATGTCAACTAAACAAAATATTAGGTGCCAAAACAAAATTATATGGTAGTTATAATTGTAAACATATTGCATCCCGCTCTGTGCACAAGGTATGTCTACATCTTGTTTATGTGATCTCTTCTATTGCAGATGCATTACATATTATTTGTTATAAATTATAGAACTATTTATATTTCCTAATTTATATATTGTCTACCAATGATACATGTTCACCGCACTAAACTTCACATTTTCCTTGTGTTTAACTATATCCAATTGAAACCATTTTAGATTGAAAATGTTCTCAGTTGTAACTACACATCTCCACAATGCTAAATAGTTTTGTGATCACATGTTCGGAATGGTGTACGAGCTACAACTACATTTTATTTATACACAAGGTAAGGCTATATATGTCCTTTATTCCATCTCTTATTTCACAACTGCATGTCAAATTCTTTGTCATAAATGATACAACTATATATACTTTTAAAAATGTATAATACTGATTTCAACTAAAGAAAATTCTCAGGTGCCAAAACATTGGTTTCACCATTGATCAAAGTGGTGGAAAATGTATGTTCTTACTCGAGGGTTTGGTGATAGCCCATGAGGCTCCATGACCCAATATGGTAGAGTGGAGATCAAGCCTTCTTTTGTTCTGTTCATACTGCATCCCATTTTGTGCACAAGGTATGCCTACATCTTATTTATTTAATCCCTTTTGTTGCACATGCATTGCATATTATTTGTTATAAATTATAGAACTCTTTATATTTCCTAATTTAGATATTGTCTACCAATGACACATGTTCATCGCACTAAATTTCACACTTTCCTTTGATTTTTGCAGAAGATACTCAAAACAAACAATCCTGTTTCACATAAGATAGTAATGTCTTAGTCAGTGATATTTCATCTTAGCTTATCTTCATGAGTTTTGTGGATCTTTTCATAGCATTAAATCTTCTATGAAGTCATCCTTTCAGCAAGGCTTTCACCCAGGCTCTATCAACTACTCTTATTTTTGGTTTTGAGGAGTTTGAACATTGATAATGGTTTCTATTTCTATTATGATCCTGAAATTGTTGAGTTTTGAAATCACATAATGGGGATTTTGAGGAAGTAATGTGTTATAAATGACCTTTGAGAATAATCACAGTGACTGCAAAATCGGTCAGAATGGTGAAATAAACAATTGTATGTGACATTAATCTCTCAAGATATATTTTGATTGCAAATAAAGGCAGATTTAGAAATAAAATAAAACTATATAGTTTAAAAATTTTGTATCAATCTACTTTTTAATTAACATCAATAGAATTCTATGAATGCAATTATCTCTTTTTTGTTATGGTTGTGCATGACTTATGTAAATACACTTATTTGACATTTGTGTGTCCTATTCCAAATCAATTATATTCTAAGCTTTTACATAATTGTATTATCCTTTTGAGATAATGTATATCTATCTCAACTTTATCTATGCCCTATTGTCTTAGCGTAAAGGTATCATAAAAGGGTTATCAATGATTCCATGAGCATTTTTAGATGTGGTCACTTGATCTCTCTTAGGCGTTACTATGCCTAGCTATTACATACCTTCTTTTGCTTGGATGTAGAGTGTCTTCCATTAGCTTATAGTCTATTTTCTTGCAAAACAACCAACCAAGAACATACATTGTCCATTGTTGCAACCAATGGTGGCATCAATGTTCCATATAATACTTAAATTATAGCTTACCATTCCAAGAATTTCCCAACAGAATAAACATAGGGATCAATATGTATCAATGAATTTTGCATCTACTATGACATACATACATATATGCACTTAGGGGAAATACATTGTCCATCATTGCAAACAATGGTGGCATCAATGTTCCATATAACACTCAAAATATAGCTTATCATTCCAAGAATGTGTCAGTATGTATCAATTTTGTTTACATTTGCTATAACATACATCCAAATATGCACATAGGGGAAATAAAATGAAACAAAACAAAACAAGGCATTGTTCATCACTACGATCAATGGTGACATCAATGTTCCATATAACACTTAAAATATAACATATCATTCCCTACATGCAGATATGTATGTATCCTATGCTTAATTCCTTCTATGTGTGTACACATCCCTGCCATTTGAACTTCCCCTCCACCTATCGACTCATTGTTACATGTCACTACATGCAACTGCTAGTTATATTTGTTCTTTCCCCAATGAGAATATTTTAGTGAGAACATCATTGACAGCAATGGTATTTTGATTTGGTGGTGCCTACCTAGCCACGTAGACATCAACAAGGAATATGCGGACTTCAATCACGCTGGGCTTAAACATCACACACTAAGCCTTTGACTACTTAGGTGGATGTTTATGTTGGCCCCTCTTAACCCACTTTTCTCCTTTCCTTAACCCAAGCGTATTCTCAGCTACAATTTTAGTGCTCATTTTCATTGAACATTCCCCGTGATCAATCAAAATCCCACCTAATATTTGGTCAATTCAAAACTCAGTTAAATTTTATTCCCGCGCAGTATTTGGAATTAGGTAGGGATAGTTGTGTTGTTTGAGAGTATTTCTACAGAGACTCGCAGATGTTCAAGCCCATCAAAAACAAAGATGATTGAAAGAGCCTAAAAATATTTTCTTCGTGGATTGCAAAAGCCCTTTGTATGATTGTATGGGCTTCAACTAGATAGAGGACTAGTTACTCTCTATCCCTCATCCATGCCACATCTAGATCCCCACAACAGCAAACATGAAAATGGTGAAGAGGGCCTCCTCCAAATCCATTTCTCGTTTTCACATTTTATCATCAGAAAAAAGGTAACGGTTGAACAAAATTCATCGAGTTATTTGCTTTTCTCAACTGCCATAGATTGTTTCTTAGAGTAAAACTAGAGCAGCTGCTATAGAATGGTCAAGTCAGGATTAGATTCAAAAAGACGCTTGTGATGGAGTCCAAACTAGCAAGGGCAACAATGCTAATAGTAAATTCGTTGGACTCTTCAAAGGATTCCAGAAAAACATATGAAATTTAAATTTTCTCTTATGTAATGGTTTTGGCCAAGATAGACTAATCTGTTAACAAAATATATGGTTTTTGTTCAATGGAAATATGCCTAAGTGTATTTTTCTATCAAGTGACATATTTCCTTTTTAAATTTCAATAATTTTTGTAGAATATTATTTAAATCAATTTTTTTCAATAAACAAATAACCTTCCATATTTCTTAGGCATTTTTTTAGCAGACTAGTTTCTTACTTTAGGAAATAAAATCATTTTATATAAATTTAAATTAAATGTAAATAAATTTATAATTTTGGTGTAGACCACTTCATAAAGAAATAAAATCATTCTTACATAAATAAAATTAAATGTAAATAAATTTATAGTAAAATTTTGAGCACATTATTTCTTATTTTATGAAATAAAATTATTCTTACATGAATATCAAATAATTTTTATAAAATTTATAATTATGTTTTAGGAGGAACATTTTTGTTTTAGAAAATAAAACCATTCTTATATAAATTTAAATTAAATCTAAATAAATTTAAAATAAATTATACAAACATTTTTTAACTAATAAATTAAATTTATATAAATTTGTTTGTGATTAGGAGGTATTGTATTACAGAATAGTTATTTAATACAATGACTAGTTATTTTGATTAAAATTATAATTTTGTGGCATACATTTAAATAGTTATCTTCCTGTTTTGGTTTTGTTTCTCAAATGTAATCAAACACAAGTGTTTAAGTTATGAAGAAAGTTGATAAATTGCCAAAAGATGTACAAATGAAGAAGAAACATATATTATATAAAAATATGATCTAATAGGTGCCAAAATTCTAATACCCATTATGTAAAGTCAATAATAATTAAAATGGTTACAATATTTCCCTTCAAAGTAGACCTACTAAATTACTTGTAAAGACCCCAATTATTTTTAGCTAGGAAAGACGCCTTCTTACACTCACTTACAATGGTCATAATATATTTCATAAAATAAATATTAATATATTCCTCCATAAAACTAATGTTTTAACTCCTCATTGATTTCCTTTCATAAAATTTGTCATAATGTTATGTAACTCCTTCACATTTATCTGTCTTATAAATGAATATTTAATAAAAGAATAACAAATATAACTAAATACATTGTAAGATGATTGAGACATATCAAACTATATTGAAGTTTTATCAATTAAAGTTTATCTATATGTGTACATTAGAAAATCATGATAATACATGTGATCATAATATTATAATGTAAATAATCTAGCATGTGAGAATCCACTTGTAACTCTGATAAAATTACCATCATGAGCTCTTTGATGATATGAACACTATAAGGATTAGGAATTGAAACTTCATCTTAAATCAAAATATTTCCATCTTATCATTTGTTACTTGTGAAGGGCTATCATTATTTTTAACCATTACAACATTGTCTAGAATAAGAAAATTTGAGAATAACCATCAAATAAGCATGTCTTATGTAAGTTACCTTTAGATAAGACATCATCATTATATTTAATAAAATCATAAAATGAATCATAAATCCTAGATGTATCTGTTGATGGTGTTTTTATGCACTTCTAAACACAGGCAGTGCGTAGGTGCACTACCTCTCTTGAAAGACAATCTCCCACAATCGAATTGCAAAATACTATCCCAAGGTATCTCGGATGTCAGGTCATGACAGTGCTTAGATACCTCATTAGTTTGATGTGATTTGCTGGAATCACAAGGCGGTCTTATAGAAAATACAAAGCAAGGACACAAAGCATGGAAGTTGGATCTTGAAATGGAGTTCTTAGGATGGAGAGTTGTTATGCACTGGCTGTAGGTTCAAACAGCAATCTTGGACTCCATCTAGTTGTTGGATTTGGCTTTACAATGTGCAATGAACCTTAGCATAGGTTAGTTACTAAAAAAAAGGAAAATGGTGAAGGAGACGAAAAGTTCCTAAGTCTGAAGCTTGCTATGAATAGTGACAATGGAGTTCCTGCAATGGACAATTCCTCAAAACAATATCCCACTTAACCAGGGATTTCATAGTATCATGGAAATTGTGCTATCTTCTAAGGGCTATAGATATTTCATCCTTCATCCACCACATACATGCATGAATCAAAGATAAATGTTTGGAGCAGCTTTAAAATCAAGTCCAGGCTAACTTTGCACAACTATCTACCTTCAGCAAACAACAAAAATTATGGACTAAGGGATCATCAACAAGGCAGGGATTTTCACAATCACCCAACAGCATTCCTAAGATTTATCCAAAGAAATAAGATAGCTAACTAAACAGCAATAAGATCTAAGCTTAACATCTAACATTGGAGGATGAATCAAGCAACATGGAAGAAACCAAGAAAATACACCAATTCAATGCCTTTTTTCTTATAAATTTCTGCAGCATGCATTTACAACAACTCAACTCTCACTTTGCAAATGAGAGGAGTGCCCTATTTATAGTTTTTCAAAATTTAAATGAATGGCCAAGATTCATTCTCATTGTGTGGCCAAGATTCGTTACAAAATAGGGTTTCTACTACCCCCAAATAGATTACAATTTAAAAATTACATTCTTGTCTTTTCCCTATTTCGTCCTCTAGTGGATGGCACTATAGCTCTTTTGTCCTGTAGCTGATTGCTATTTTCTTTGTTGTAGCTACTCTTCAAGAAGGTCTTCATCTTTGGCTGGGCTGTCCTCCTCCTCCTCGGAAGCTGCGTATTCTATATACTTGAGGATGACCGCCTGGAGCTTGTCTATTTCGAGGATTTCGCATCACAATGCCTGATAGCTCCATTCCTTAGCATTCTCTTCCAGTCTTTTCCAATCTTCGTCATACTTCGAGCCTTGATCCCTAAACAGCTCTGATTAGTTGAAGGCATGGGCAGCAACACTTAGGAACTCCGTTGTGATTTCTCCAGCTATCCCATCCTTCATCTTCTCCTAGAAGTATGGTTTGATCTTCTCTGGATCCATTTGCACAGTGGGCATATCATAGCCCGTCATTAGCTTAAGATATCAGGCACATTCCACCCGGATTTCCTTGATCCACTCAATATCTGGATCCACTCTGCTCAAGATTTGCTCCAACCTCTCCTTCCGGTTGTCGAAGTCTCTGCGCCACACATCCACTAGCCACTGGTCTTTTTTTTTAAGCTCTAGCTTCTCCTCCCACATGACCTCAGGCATTTGAAGGATAGCTTCAATCCTTGGGAAGGTGGAGTCATAGGTTGCGGGGAAAATGGTGCAGAGCCTCCTCGTGCTCTCTAGAGATTGTATCAAGTCTAGGAACTTGTTGGTCGTCCGCACAGCCCTGTTGATTACCATGTTTCTGACGTATGAGACCTGTCAGAACCAGTCCTCAGTGGTTTTCTCCAAGTTCTTCCTTCTTTCCATTTTATCGATCTGTTCTTTGGAGAGCAACTATGGCGCGACCATAGAGGTGGTGGGCAGGTCGTCCACTAAAGACCATTGATGTATGTAGTCTGTTAGGGCAATAACTTGTGCCTTGAGCTCATCCTTGGAAATTTTATCCTGTTTTATCAGGTGCACCACCATGGCCACCGACTCCTCCAAGTGCTCGACCTTTTGCTCCCTGGTTGCTATCCCTAAGTCAATGGTAGAGATATTGTAACTCACCCCTGCCTGGCCAATTATAGGTGTTGCAATTTGCTCTGCTCGGGATCCGGAAGCATCCATTGTTATCTTAGATCAGACTTTGGGCTTCTTCTCCTTCTTCGTTGTGATCTGAGATCGAGCCAATATGGCCTCCAACCTTTCCCTTGGGTCCTTCAGCACTGGGGTCATTTTCTCAAGTTGTCTTTCCAACCATTTAGGCATAGCAGACTTATCCTTAGGTGAATCACGGCTACCCTCGCCCTTCTCAATCAAAGGCAAGACTTCTGCTTCTTTTTCCTTTTGGTCCTCTCCTTTTTCTTTGGTAGCATCCTCCTCCTCTTCGTCGGAGTCATGAATGAATATGAGGCATTTGACGGGCAGCCCGACGGACGGCTGCCGGATGGGACTTTCTTCTTTTGCTGCTTCTTCTTTCTTCTCCTCAGTAGCCTCGGCCTCAGGGCTCTTGGCAACATGGGTCTCAGCCTTGGTTAAGTTCTTTATCTAATGCTCTTCTGGTGGCTGCCCCTCTTCACCATGTGGTGACTCTTCTACCTCCGTCCCAATGTCCTTTAGTTGTTGTGCCATCTCCTCCTCAAGGTCCTCATCGAAAGTCTGGATGATTTCCTTAGCACCCGAGCCACCCTCCTCATCTCCACTTTCGGAAGAGCCTGTCTATTCCTCCTCATAAATCACCCTATTGATGGTTCAGTGCTCGTACTCGGGGTGCTCGTGATACTCATCGGCCTCCTCCTCTATAGACTTCGAGGCTTCCTGCTCTCGTTCCTCCAACTCTTTTGAGATTTGCATTGTGGCCTCCATAGCCGGTGGCCATATTTGCGGTTGTGAAGGCTGAGCTGTCGCGAGGACTTGGGCGAGGGCTGCTTGGAGAGTTGGGTACATTAAGATCTGTGAGAGCTTAAGGGGGAGGTTTTGCATGTGTCTTATAAGAGCCTCAGGCATAGTGGCAGCAGGAATAGGCAATGTTATTGCTGCCAGAGGGAGTGATGTAATTGGCGACATGGTAGCAGAGGAAGGGGGAGTGTTCATGCTAGAAGAGGAATCTATGATGACCACCGACTCGGTCAGGGGCAAAGGAGCAAGATGGACAGAAATGTCCACTGCCGGCGGAGATGCGGCGACCATAGCTAGGGAGGTGGGCGGTGCAATAGGAGGAGCACGAAGAGCCAAGGGAGGTCAGGATTCTTCCACACTCACCACTTGTTTAAACCTTTTGGGAGATGAGCCTCCTGTTTCTTTCTTTGCTTGTTCCTTGGGATCTGGAGACTGCACGGTCTCCATTCCTTTCCTTTTCTGGGACCTGGTGACCGGAGGAGACTTGCAGGTCCCGCCAATTGACGTGGTGGCAGCAACATCCTCTGTGGCACTCGACTCGTTCTTGAGCCCTTCATAGGTCGGGACCACCCCTTGTCACTTCAGATGTGCCACCTGCCCATTGATCCACTCCCTGGTATGAGTTAGAATCGGTTGGGTTATGGTATCTAGGTCATCGATCTCTTGTTCATCCTAGTCGATCGATGGTATTGGCAGGTTAGCAACTACAGGGTACCTTGGGTGCATCATGGTGGAATCATCCTCCTCGACCTGGTCCGGTACTGGGAATGGTTGTACTCTTCTTAGGAATAGTACCGTCATGCGCATGTAGTGCCTTGCGCACACTTCTTTGTCATCCTAGCAGTCGGCCCAGAAATCCTCAATGTGATATTGATTGGCATATGCCAGCCCTAGTGCTTTCCTTGCGTGGCCATATGGGTCCATCCGTGGGCGAGCGATGTACCAGTTGAAATGGTACTCTTTGAGCTCCTTCTCAGAGTTACTGGCATATTATGACATTTGTAATCGATACAGGCCCTAGCCAAGGGTCATGGGGTAGGAGATCCCCACTATATGCTTATTGCTAAAGATCGCCTGGATGTGTTGGAGTTGCCGAGAGAGCTCCAAGAGGATGATTCTATCATTGGGGTAGTGAGGCAATCTATTTAGCCTTTTAGTGAAACCCTGGGCCCGAATGTATGTAAACTTTGGGAACTGGATGAACAGAAAAGCATATTGCTTCAGAAGCACCCTGGCGCTGTGGGAGACCCTCCTCTTGAAGTCCCTGGCTGTTAACTTGATGATGTGGCCAATGGAAGTGTCGTTAACCCTGCAGTATTCTTTCTTGAAATTCTGGTATTGGAGTTGCGGATATTTGTCAAATGGTTTGAGTCCTCGCTTCTGCCCCTGATCGGGTGCCACAAACAACCCACTGTATTGACTTTTATCTGCCAGGGAGTAGACGAGGTAGGAGGTCATGTAGAACTTAGAACTCTTCTTCACGTTGACAAACTGCTCATGGAAGCAATTGCTAATGATGCCCCCCAGTAGAATGAGACCTTGGTTGTAACGTCCTCATTTCCCCGCAGTATCTGCTCAATATAGTATGCCATCCACTCCTGGAAGTAGGCAGCCATTGGAAGACCCATAACCCTACTCAACATGGTTACCAGGTCATGGTAATCCTCGTGGAAATCGCTACAGAAGAGTTCTTGGGGAACCTTCGCAGCGCTGCCCCATTTTTCCTTAAGCCAATAGAGGTTGATTGACTTCTTGTACCCTATTGGATTAGCATCCCACGCTGCTTGGCATTCTTCTAACGTGGGGACCTCCATCTATTGGAACGTGGGAATGTGGAATGTCTTGGTGATCCCTTCCTTATCCATAATCGTTCTGGTGTCTATTTGATAGGCTTCTCGGCAAGCCATGACTAGCTCGGGCACCACGAGAGATGGAGGGAAACCGGCAGCCTTGGCTATTCCACTATGTCATATTAATCTGGCGTTCTTTATTGTCGGGTTGACCCTAACCCTTTGAGTGAATTCACCTATATCTACCTGACCAATATTCGTATCTGAAATCTCCTTCCAGTCCGTTGAGACCTTTGAGTGGAGTAGCTCGCCCTAGAACTGGTACTTCATTTGATCTTTGTCTTCCTTTCCCCGAGGGGTCCTTCCTGACTTTTTGCCCTTGTCCTTCTCGACAGATGCCCCTGAAGTTCCTGCACCTGATTCCATATATTCTACAGTCAAGGGCAAAATTAGTGCAATAAAATATCAACAGCTTTCATGTTAGTCAATATCTTGAAAACAACATCCACTTCAAATAATCAATCAAGTATATCATAAATTTTATCTCTAGACGTTATTGATCTTCGTTTCAGGGCATTTGGACAATCCGGGCCCGGAGGGCCAGACTTCCTTGGAAGGAATGTTGTCTGGAAGGGAAAACGTCGCGAAAAGCTCCCAGAGACCTTCTTCGGTCGAATTTTAATATTTTAAGAGACTCATGATGAAGAGGGCTAAAATTCAAGACGTGGGTCGAAGTTGGATTCCAATTTTAGGATTGTTTGGATGGATTTAAGGGGCCTCGGAGGTCTCCAGCTGGGAAGCTGTCGGGAGAAGGCAGTTGGTGGCAGCGGACAGCAGACGGACTTCTGAGGATGGAAGTCCGGATACCAGGGCCCAGAGAGAGGTTGACCAAGTGGGGATCTTCGTTTAGAATGGTGGGCGACGACCGGAGTCCCGAGACATGGGGCCTGGAGAGCAGACGGACGCTGAAATATTCGGTGATATTCTATGGTGGACGACGCTTCAGGGCCCGGAGAGAGGAAGGGCAGGGTGAAACTTCCCCAACGGCAGGAGAGCGGCGGACTTCCGAGGACAGAAGTCTGGGTACCGGGGCTTGGAGAGCGGAAGGCATTGATGTCTTCGCCGAAAGACCTCGCCATGGATAACGGCAGAAAATGGACCAAAGAAACCCAACGCCCGGAGCTTAGAAGTCGGAACGCCAGACGGGGTTCGCTGTTAGCGACGACGGGCAAGAAGCAGACTTCCGAGACCGGAAGTCCGGACACTGGGGCCCGAGAAGCCCCAAGGACGCGGATGCGAAAATGCAAGATAACAGCGGAGCGGAAGGCAGGGCCCAAAGCCCGGAAAGCATTGATGTCTTCGCCGAAAGACTGCGCAGTGGGAACGACAAAAATTGAGCAGGGAAACCCATCGTCCAGGGCCCGAAGGTGAAAATGATGCAAATATTTTTGTCGCCAAAGGCCAAAAGCGGAAGCGAAGGTGGAGCCCAGAAGGCAGGACGCCGAGGGATGTTCGCCGTCACCAATGGCAAGACGCAGGCGGAACCCCAGAGGAGGAACTCTGGGGTCTGAGGCCCAGAAGGCCCACAGGACGCATGCTCAGTTTAAAATTTGCCGGCGAGACACATGCCGGGATCCGGCAGCCGGGAGGTGGGGAGGAATTGGCAGTTTGGGCATGGCAAAATGCGACTGACATTCTGGGGACGGAAGCCCGACGAGCCGGATTCGGAGAGGAGGATCGCCGTCGGTAGGTGATCAAAATTTTGAAATCAGGCGATGAACGCAGGTCCCGGGCCCGAGGCGACCGATCGCCCTGCGCAAAGAACAGCCGCGCCACAGAAAAAGCCCGAATTGGTGGCAAGGGCATCTTAGGTGATTTGCTTGGTTTTCTGCCACATGGGTTTGGTGCGCAATCTAGTGTTCTACCCCTGTATGCCTTCTTCATGATTTGTTCATTTATTTAGATCTTTCAAAATGATGAAACAAAATTTGAGAATGGCAGATGGACGGTCTACCTCAAACACGCTAAGTGGCGAGACGTGGGATCCACTAGGGGTCGACAAAATGATGTTGAGGACGATGATCGTGACATTGCCGAAGGCGGTGGGCTCCAGCTGACAGTTTCTCCAATTCGCTCCAATCCTATTTGTGAAAATGACTTGAGTGGATTGGGCATTTTATACCCCAGCCGCCATGAATGCCTGCATTAAATTCTCGTACGGCCGCGAGAAAAGTGGTTGGATTTGAATTTAGGTCGGCAACGGCGGCGGGAACACTGGGGCCCGGCGGCCGGGGAGACGTGATGTGACGGCCGCCGTAAGATTTTCGTTAGTTTGAATGGCGACGGTGAGGAGCAGCTTGGGGCCCAGAGGGTGGGAAGCCAGCAGGGATCCGCTGTCAGGGACGGCGAAACCATCACGAAATTTCGGAGACGGAACTCCGGACGGCCGGGCCCAGAAGACCTCACGGCAGACAGGACAATATGCGAAATCCGGATGGCGAAAAGGATGCCGGGACCCGGGAGGCGGGTCGCCGCCTGAGGTTCGCCGTCGCGGACGGCGAAACCAAGACAGAACCTCAAAGACAGATCTCTGAGGTCCGAGGTCCGAAAGGCAGAAAGCTGCAGAGAAGATTTTAACAAATTTTTGCAAACGGCGAGAGGTGGATCAGACCCCGAGGTCCGGAAGGATTCCCAGTGGATGCCGCAGGAAATGGAAATCCCAGTGGGGAAATCCGGTTAGGGAATTCCGGACGCCCGGGCCCGGTAGGGCCCGGGGCCGTTTTAGGGCCAAATTGCCAGAGAGATTCCGCGAGGCTCTGGAATGCAACAAAAACCAAAAGCGGAGGCATGATCGATTTATGATGGAACTTTGAAGCAACATCGACCATCCTAAGCATCAAAAAAGAGGGGCATGCAAAACGAGGCAGAGACAAAAATGACCCAACAAGGTGAAAGAAAAGAGGGTCCCCGTTCCGAACGAGGTGTGTGTGCTAAGGGCACAACAGTGTCTATAAATTTTAGTGCTAAGGCACTAGATGTATGTAGTTTTTTTCACAAATAATATAGGCATCAGAAACATGAGCTATATTATCATTACATAATAGAGAATTAATATCATCATGGAGGAAAGTAATATCAAGTGACGGAGAAAACATGTAATTCATATGACATAAAAAAACTACATCATCATCATTATATAGTTGTTATCATCATTATATTTAATAAAATCATAAAATGAATCATAAATCCTAGATGTATCCATATAATTTAGTGTTAAGGCACTAGATGTAATGTATATAATTTTTTTATCACAAATAATATGTGCATAAAAAACATGAGCTATATTATCATGTAGCATAATAAAGAATTAATAGCATCATGGAGGAAAGTAATATCAAGTGATGGAGAAAACATGCAATTCACATGACAAATAAGAAATAATCATATATGTCATAATTAGTCATATTATGAAATGAGGGAAATGTGATCAAATCCAAATCATCATTAGAAGTCATGGAAATGATATGATCATCATTAAGCTCACAAAAATCATAATTGAGAATTAGAATTAATACAAAAATAATAAACAAAGGAACTGAGTACATCTATAATAGATGTTAAAGTAATGACAAAATCAACAAAAGATGAAATTAACACTTACCCAAACAATTAACACCTCTAGATAATACACCACCAAAACTTGATAAGACTTGATATCATCAAGTACTAAATTTATCAAATGTTTAAGAAGTATAAGAACATAAAATGTCCTTGAGACATGCACAAATAAAAGCCAAAGGAAAGATTTTATGAGAATCCATGGTGATGAATATAGAAATTAATAAAAAATAATAAAGGTCATAATAGATCAAAACCATAGGTAAAGAGAAAGCTTAAGTAATGAGGATACAAATAAATTATAAATAAGAAAATAAATAAATATAGTCAAAATATCAAATTCAAAATAGAAAAGTGTGAAATAATAAAAATTAAGGTTAAAACCTAAGTGGTTTAGGTTTTGAAATGTGGTGAGCATCTAGGGGAAAACCAATAGGTGAGATACTAATTGCATAATGATGAATGAAATATAAAAAATGAAGGAAAAAAAATATAAAACTCTAAATAGATAACATCTAATCTTAAAGGATAAGAAAGGAAGTTATAGACTTGCCAATTTATGTAGAGGAAAATAGCATTATCTCTACAAAAAAATAGAGGGGAATAGATTATGTTTGATATAACCATATTATAGATATTTTAATAGTTGAGTAATGATAATTGGTAGATGTGAGATTATCAAGATAGTAATTAAACATGTGTTAAATTTATGTGGTAGGTGATTAAGCTTTATTTTACCTTAAAATGAGCTTTTCCTAATACGATGAGATGGTAGAAGGATAAAAAAAAGATATGGTACTAGTTTAATGATATAATGTATGATACAATCAAATCTTAAGTAGCTAACTATTAGGGATAAAATCACATTAGTGATTGTGTCTTAAATTTTATTGATCCCACAAAGCTGGTTTACAATTTCTGGGAGGAACTGATTTTTGCTGAAATCACATATTTTAGAAAATATAATGATTTAACCTTTAAAATTTTCCATTTAAAGAATTCCAATTGAAGAGTGTTTGATCAAACTACCTTAAATCAAACCCCCTTGGATAGAACCCCGCTAGTTTTAAACCATACATATAACAGAGTCTCCTTTACACCTATCAAAATGTTGATAAAAAACCACTTTTGATTTACCTTTTGGGGGATAAAATGAATTCATTTAAAAAAAAATTGTAAGTATGTAGTCCTTATTATTAGCTTCCCAAAAAGTATAATTTTAAATAAATTTATTTTTATTATTATATTTATTTTTTATTTCTTATGAATGTAGGTTTTTCACTAAAATCAAGCTCTATGTTCTACACATGTGGAAAAATAGCAGATTGTTAAAAAATTAAAAATATTAGTGCACCAGATATTTAAGTCCTTGATCCAAAAAAGAAAAGAAAAATTGAATTTCGATACATACAAAAAAAGTTACGCGTTATACGGTCACGCTATGTCTAAATTATAATTGGTTTGAATTCGAAACTTGATTAAAGAAAAAATATGCAATAAAAAACTATCTAACCAAGTGGAAGCACTAGATATCAAAGTTACAAATCTAAATTCGAAAGAATTAAAATTTTATCCTTCATGGAAAAAAAGTTATGCGTTATACGGTGAGCGTCACTTTTTAAAAATGTTGTTTTCTGAAAAAAACTAGTTTTTGAGGGAGATGGAAAAAGAAGTGAAATATGATTCCAAAAATTTTGAAAAAAATATATTTAGAATCTATAGACAAAATTTCACGAAACTCTAGTTTGCATCATCTTCAAATTCCTCACGGTTTAGCCGCTATAGGTGCCCGAAAGTGAAGATTTAGTTAAAAAAAATTATTTCAGTGTCCAGTTTGGCCAAAAATTGTAAACCAGTATTGTGGGATTACATGATTCACTATATGTGTGTACTCTTGTCTAGAGCATTAGTTGTTCTTTATTAATATAAATAATTTTCACTTGGTAATATCAAAAGTAAGGGAATAATTTGGTGCTAAAGAGCACTATGGAGATTTCTATGCAAGTATTGAAGTAGTAGACATCCTTTATCCCTAGGCAAGCCCTATAACTAAATTGAAAACAAAAATAATAGTAAAAAGTGGTTAGAAATTAATATTTTAATGTGTTAATATTAGTGAATATTAATGATATTTATCATGGACTACTGGTTTATTAATTCCATCCAATGTATGGTTATATTAGGGAGTATGCTTTGAATGTGTGCCATGGTTTTTATGATGTTAATTAACATGGATAAATTAATATTTTCCTAATCTATGATGATGGATGAATAGTGTTCCTACATAAAGGAAGAAAATTTATTCTCTTACTATTTTTTACTCAATTATAGATTATGGTTTTATGATGATGGATAGTAATGAAATCCTAAGAATGTTAGTCTTCAAATGAATAAATCTAAAATTTAAATTTAGAGAATGATATTTCACCAATAATCCTATCTCTAGAGATGTGATTTTTTTTAGGGTTATTAAAATAGTGAGTATTTGATGAACAAAGTTTTGAATGGGGAAAAGTGGCATATCTAAGTGATGGATAAAGTTAAATCAATAACAAAATAGTAAAATCATGTGTTGAAACCATGCATCCAATACATCAACCCAAAGTGGTGTAAAGCTAGAGTGGAAAATTATAGGGTATACATTTTTTTATAGTAGTTGTAGTGGAGAAAAGTGCATACTTCATTATTTTTCTCTTTTCATTTATATTGAACTTTGGTCTTTTTATAAATACATTGTCTATGTACTCAATTTCTTTTTTGTTCAAGATGTTCTTAATTTTAAACATATTCTATTATTATTAATCTATCATTGTAGAACAAATCTAGTCTATTTTTTTTACTTTATAACAATCTATAATAGATAACATGTGTAGATCTATCTCACGATGAAAACTTCCCATACAACCTAATCATCTTAATTGAAATTTAATTTCAAACTTTTTTTCAACCAACCACTTATGGATAATTTCATAATTATCATTCACCTTACATGCCAATATGTAAGATGTTAGTATTTGATCTTTTTTTTAGATTAATAAAATCCTAGAATTATACAAGTTTGGATTTTTCTAAATATTTCACCAAGTTTCACCCTTAATGTGGTGATGATATGATTGATTTTTGAAAATATAATAAAATACATATTTTGTGAAATTTCTAAGGAAGTTTGGAGTTTTAGAGGTTTTAGCAATGTGGAGAAGTTTGGGGAAAAGCATTAGTTCCACAAACTACCACATACCAATTGTATCACTCCTTGATAACACATAAGATTACGAAGGAATAACAACCTTTAAGATTAGAATTGCAATGTTTAGAAGTAACTTAGACTAAATCCACAATCTTAACTTCTTCTTTTTTGACCTTTTGCTTCATTCTAACTTTATTTCATTTTGGTTTTTCCACTCTATCCAAAAAAGGAACTCTATATAACCTTTAGAATTTATGCTATATGTTTCATCATTTTCATTTCATTTTTGTTGCTTCTTAATTTTTGTTTTTGATAAAAGCTAAAACGGGTTTTATAGGGACCTAAAACCACAAAGTTTACAACATAGAAGAAAGGAAAGAAAATTCCAACAAAAACAACCAGCTACACAAAAGATAAGAACCAGAAAAAGTAGCAACCAACCACAAAAGACCAGGAAGGTCAAGCAGTAAAAGCTAGCTGAAAAGCCAACAAAAAACTGGCTACAATTAACCCAGCGTCTTCAAAACAAACTCTATCTCAGCCTCCAAGTTCTGCATATCATGAACCCCCTTCTTAAAAGTTTGAATCATATGCAGAGTGGGGGGAGCCTTCCTCTTCAAGTTGGCCCTGGTTCTCTTTGAAATTCCAGCATCCACCTCCTGGTTTCTTTCATTGGTATCCTCCAGATCAACCACTAGAGACCCCTGTTGTGCTTTGTCCAATTTCTCAGTCATGGCATTGATAATGATGGCATTGTGTCTTTCCATGTGATTTTTTTGCTCAACAATAGTTTTAATAGTATTTTTCATTTTCTCCACCTCAATTTCAACATTTTTGTTCTTGCCCACTTGGTACTAAGTATCTTTGTTGGGACTGTAATCTCTTTGTTCCACCTCTTTCTTTTCAATCGTCACAACCTTGGCACCCAACTCTTCCAATTTAATTTAATCATTATAATTTTTTAGTTTTGTTTGGATTTTATTACTACTTTAATTATATTTCTTGTAGGTTCATTTGTTCAAGCCTCAAATCTTACAAACTACTAACTTTTGGTCTTGTAAGATCATTAGTCAAAATTTTCTTCCCTAACATTAATTACACATTTAATTTGTGTTAAGGGCAATCAAAATTTATTTTCATATTATTTTTTGTGCTAGTGATTTTTTTTTTTTTGTATAATCTCCTCTCATGTGCCCTAGGGTGATCTTGAAGACCAAAAATAAATTTTACTTATTTTCTTATTTATTTACTTATTTTGTGAGTAAGTCACATATGCTCTTCCTTCATGTATTATACTTATCTTGATGATAAAAAATGGTCCCTTCATTTGTGCAACTTAAGAAATTTTCATATGCTATTTCCTAACACTTATGAGTGACCTTGGAAACTAGAAAAATGTGCTCATTTTTTTCCTTTTTCTTAGAAGCCTATTGACCTTGGAAGTGACAACAATAATAAATCTAAACCCCATGATTTATCAAGGTATATAATTTATAAGGATGAGTTGTCATTTTGGTTCAAAATGGTATTCAAATTATAGTTTTCTAAGTGAAGGAGGAGAGGGGTTACCCTGTCAAACTAAGATATTAGATAGAACACATGTTACATGGACTTGGGCCTCATGTACTTTTGGATATATAAATTACATTAGAAATCCTTGTCTAGAAACATATTGTAGGAAATATTTTTGTAGTTTGTCACTTGCTATGCACACTAGTAAGTGGTTAGCCTCATGATGTTATGCACACCATAATTTTGGAAATAGAATAGTAGGCTATGATTGGACTCTCTATAGTAGGATCCTCCATAATTAATGATTGAATATATTGGGTTGATATATTTACAACCAAATCAAGCATAATTATGGGATCACAAGCCAAAGAATTCCACTTGACTAGTATAGTTTTTTGTCAAGTATTTTCCTTACCCCATCCACTTATGCAAAACCTATAAGAAAACAAAATAAAAAGGTGAAACTTAGCCCAATAAAATAAGATTCAAGGACCTCTTCTTCGATGAGTTATTAACCAATGAAAAACCTATTTGGAAGTAATGGTGATGATAGCCTCGTGGATATAGATGAATATGATGATGGTGATGATAACCTCATGGATATAGATGAATATCATGATGATGTTAAACTTATGGATTGATATAAATATCCAAAAAGCCACAAAATATTTCTTAATAGTAGACAAGGTTGTGCCTAACTAGATCACTTCTTACTTCAAAAAAATATGCCATGGTTATGTACTCCATAAGCATAGGAACTAAGCTTCCCCCAAATTATAAACTTCAACACTTAATTAAATGGAACATTTCAAATCAAGTGCTAAGAAAAACTAATCCTAATCTATCAAATCATGTACATTCTAACCCATCAATCTATATACATCCTATTCCATCAAACCATAAAAATATTATTTCATTAAACCACCCAAATCCTTATCCATAAAAAATCTATCAACCAATATATATCCTAACTCATCAACCTATATAAATCTTGATCCATACAAAAATGTGAGGGGTAAAATATATAAGATAAATAAGGAAAATGCATAAAAAACCTCCAAATCTAAATTACACCCAAACACCTCAGATAAAAATAGAATCTTCTTAATCACTAAATCTAAAATGGAAGAGAGGATTTAAGAGTTTTACATGTTGCATCACTAGCTAGATACCCAAGATCCCACATGAACTGCAAGAAAATAAAATATGTATTATCATTGAATGGCTTTAAGGAAAATTTTAACCACATTAGGGAGTGCAACACATATGAAAAAAATTAAGTACATGTGTTTTCTATGGGTAAATGCTATATCTATTGCTTATTCCTAAATGAAAATTGGGAAAGTGTGTCTATGGACTTCTTGAAAAGTCTTCCCTACATGGTAAATATAGTAAGGATTATATCTATGTTGTAATGCATAGACTAAGTAAATATGCATGGTCATTTTTTATTCAGGGGACTATATAATTCAATGCACAACAAGTGAAAAAATTATTTGTTAGAGATGTGTTTAGGGTACATGGTTTACTTAAAATAATTATTATAAGTGATAATGATAGTATTGACCTCACTCCCTAGATTAAGGAGGGTTGAAGAATACTTAAGAAATTAAGACACATGTCAACAAGTACCCTAGGTCAAATGGTTACACCTTGGAAAATGTTGTTACAAGACTGCCCATCATATGCCCCTTAGAATGTCTTCATTTATGATATTATACAAGCTTATGATACTTCATCTTTCATTAATTTAGTGTTCATAGGTAGTAGAATGTCACTCATATGCATATTAAATGTCATCATTGATATAAGGATGATGAAAACAAGAGATAGAGTCATCACAAGCTATCGGTTTCATTAGATCATGAGCCTACCTACAAAGGATGCATATTAGGAAGTATAAAAAAATCAATGATCTTAATTTGTATTGTTTGTGAGTAAGAAATTTCAAGAAGGCCAAACTTGTAATATTTCATATTTAATTTTTTATTAGACCAAAAAAATCATTCTCATTTTTCCTATGGGCTAAGTGGAAATTACTAGGGAAATATTTGTAGTTCTTGACCTTTCAAATTAGTAATTATTTCTCAAAACCTATGAAATAGGTCAAGTAAATAATAAAATTATTAATTAAGAGTATTTTTAAAAATGGGGTATGTAAATTCATAAAGAAGGCACAATGAAACCATTGTGGAATGCATCATCTACAATATGATAGATTATAAGATAGACAAATATGAACGAGTTAGAGAGCATTATGAAAAAATTATGAGAGGAAATCAATGAGTAGTTAAAACATTAGTTTTATGGAGGAACATATTAATATTTATTTTATGAAATATATTATGACCATTGTAAGTGAGTGTAAGAGGGCATCTTTACTAGCTAAAAATAATTGGGGTCATTACAAGTAATTTAGTAGGTCTACTTTGAAGGGGAATATTGTAACCATGTTGATTATTATTGACTTGATATAATGGGGTGTTAGAATTTTGACACCTATTAGATCATATTTCTATTAAATATAGGTTTCTTATTTAATTGTGCATTTTTTGTCAATTTATCAACTTTCTTCGTAACTTGAACACTTGTGTTTGATTACATTTGATAAACTAAACCAAAATAACTATTTAAATGAATGCCACAAAATTATAATTTTAATCCAAATAACTAGTCATTGTATTAAATAACTAATTATAATACCTCCTAATCACAAACAAATTTATATAAAATTTTAATTTATTAGTTAAAAAAAATGTTTGTATAATTTACTATAAATTTATTTATATTTAATTTAAATTTATATAAGAATGGTTTTATTTTCTAAAAGAAAAATGTTCCTCCCAAAACAGTATTATAAATTTAAATAAATTTATTTGATATTTATGTAAGAATAATTTTATTTCCTAAAATAAATAAAAATGTGCTCAAAATTTTATTATAAATTTATTTACATTTAATTTTATCTATGTAAGAATGATTTTATTTCTTTATGAAATGATCTGCACCAAAATTAAAAATTTAGTTACATTTAATTTAAATTTATATAAAATGATTTTATTTCCTAAAGTAAGAAAATAGTCTGCCAAAAAAAGCCTAAGAAATATGGAAGATTATTTGCTTATTCAAAACAATTGATTTAAATAATATTCTGCAAAAATTGTTGAAATTTAAAAAGGAAATATGTCACTTGATAGCAAAATAAACTTAGGCATATTTCCACTGAACAAAAGCCGTAATTTTTTGTTAACAGATTAGTCTATCTTGGCCAAAATCATTACATAAGAGAAGAGCTAAATTTCATATGTTTTTCTGATGCTGACTCGACCATTCTGCAGTAGCTGCTGACTCGACCATTCTGCAGTCGAGAAAAGCAATTAACCCAATGACTTTTGTTCAACCGTTACCTTTTTCCATACCATGTACTCGTAACAGTTAATATCGTTGACCCACTCTACCGTGTTGAAGCGGAAAACCTCACGTCAAGCCTTGCTAGTTAATATATGTCCCTTTTATCCTTCATGTCGAGTTTAATATATGTCCCTCCAAACTTAGTTGTTTTTTATTCTGCTGTTGCTGCAGGCCTTCAACAAAGAAACGGAACAATAATGGGTAGAGCCCCTTGCTGTGAGAAAGTGGCCATGGAAGCTGGCGTGCTCTTCCCAGGCAGGCTGGTCTGTATATAATTACAATATCTCATATTGTTTTGATTTCATTTCGAGTAAAATATATAAGTAACCACATTGAAAATCATTTGCATCAGATACATACTTATTGTGTATCTGTAAACAGGGACTTGTCTAACAATTAGATGCATCTCACATATAATATCATTTTCATTGGAAGAATATTGAGATAAGGACTCATATAAGAGACGCAACAGTTACATCTGAGTTCTGTAGATAAAGACTTGTTTGTAGAGTACATGCATGCCCACATCTACAATTTTGCATTGGAGAAATAGTTGTGTGAATACTCATTGGGCAATAAAGGATATATATACATATTTTGATTTTTTTATCTTTAAATAATTATATTTAGAGGTTTTGTTCTTTGTTTTCTGGATCTCCTTCCTTCTTCTATTTTTTTAGAGCATGTCTGCATCCTAATCCTTCACCTCCTCTTCTTAATATGATCTGAAACATATATTATCTGTTACATTTGAGCTTATGAGACTGACTTACTTGGGAGCATATATTGCATCCGAGCTTTTGTATGCTTTTACATGTATGAACAAAGGAAATTTGTTTACAAGTGTTGTACACAGGCATTTACTTGATTTATTGTTAAAAAGTTTCTATGTACGTAAGAAATTTGATTAGACTGTGTACACGTAGTCTAGGAAAGAAACTTTGAACAATTAATTATGCCCTTCAAGTATTTGTCATACTAAATTCCTAGATTTTCTCAATTTAAGATTTGACGTACCTGTGCATCCAAGAGGAAGGGGATTGCTAGGTACTTTCGTCAAACACCAATCGTGGGAACTTATATGTATATTGTGGATTTATGCAATGCATATGTGCACAGGACTTCTTCGGTGTGGGAAGAGCTGCCGCCTGCGTTGGATTAATTATCTGAGACCTGATATTAAGCGAGGCCGGTTTCAACCAGAAGAAGAAAGAACTATCCTTCAGTTGCATGCAATTTTAGGCAACAAGTAGTAAAAAACACTGATAAACAACGGATTTAGCTTCGTCAAATGATGTATATTGACCAACTAATGATGTAATTACTGCACTGAAAGGTGTTATTCCTATTTTTTGCTAGGAGTAATAACTGTGCTAAAAATATTTTGCCAGTTTGAGCTATTGATGTGGTACTACATTTAAATGTGTAACGACTTTGTTTAGAAGAATTATTAGTTTTTCCTATTGGTGTAACAAGGTGGGGTTTCGAATTTTAATATACTAACTTCCTGCAGGTGGTCTACAATAGCTTCCCAGCTGTCGGGGAGAACTGATAATGAGATCAAGAACTTCTGGAATACCCACTTGAAGAAAAAGTTGTTGGGAATGGGACTGGATCCCTCCACCCATGCACCCAAATCTGAGATACCCAGCGCAAATGGGTTATAGGGATCTCAGTCCACACCCATCCTGAGGCACGTGTCACAGTGGGAGATTGTAAGGCTTGAAGCTGAAGCAAGGCTTTCCAGAGATTCAATCTTCTCATCCTCATCTTCCTCTTCTAACAATAAGTTGATGGGGAATGATAATGCAGAGGCCAATTCCAATGCACCCACTAATATTTTCTTGAAGCTTTGGAACTCAGAATTAGGCAAGGTCTTCAGAAAAGAGACTATTATTAATAACAATAACAATAGTGAGAATCCCCATGGACTAGATCATGATATAGGGAATGCCCTTCCATGGACCAATACAAGTCCCCAGTTAAGCTTAAGCCCAATTTCATCCTTTTGCTCTGGTTTCAACTCAGATCAGCTTATTAGTAATCACCCAAATGGAATTATTCACAAGGAAGTCAATTCAGCTGATTGGATTGGAATTGCCGGATACCATGATTCTTCCTCTATGGCTATTATCGAGAACCAAACAGAAAGCAAGAAGCCCACCCATGAGGACTCCTCTAGCTCTGATGAATTAACCCATTGCCACGATGTTATTTATAACCATGGCATGCAGGACTTGACGGACCTGCTTCTGGATTCCCCCAATAATAAGACCAGTAACAACAACTCCAACATCATGTGCACGATGGTAGAATTAAGCACGAATTCTCAGCAAAGGTCACCTTGGGCATGGCAAGAACTACGCCTAGACGAGGACAATGATTACTGGAATAGCGTACTTGGAGTTCATACTCAGACATCATCTGCACGAACTTGATAATCCGCCATTCTTATCAACAACCATCTCCCACTGTGTAGTACAGCTTGATAGATCACAACCAAATATGTGGTCTTACTCTTCTTGTGTACGGTTATGTCCCAAACAATTCAAATTATGTTTGGAGGGAAATCAATTAAAAAGTGTTTTTAAACGCTATTTAATAAATAATAATAAATTTAAATTATTAATAAAATAACATTTGAATTTAATTCTGGCCGACCCTTTTGTTGTTGGCGCAATAATTTAATATTTGAATTTTCGTTTGTAGGCCGACTCCTTGGTTGGCAATGTATTTATGCAAGGTCATTTGGTTTGATTTCATCATCAGAGATTTGGAATAAGCACGGCGGTTCAGTAAAGACGAAAACCTCTGCTAAGTCGCACTCTAGGTAGGACGAAAACTCTGCTTGGAGCCGTTAATTCCGATCTTCCCTATCTTCGATTCCGATCTTTTATCTATCTGCAGATTGAGTCGAATCGGGAGTTTCAGGAGAGCTATCCATCAAGTGGTCTGGGCGATTGAAGATTGGACGAAGACCACGATTGAAGATTGGACGAAGACCACTAGTCATTCAAGTTCAGTCCGGCACTCTTCCAGTCCACGGGTGACATATTCCGAGCTCTCCAAGTCAGGCCACGACTCTCCCAGGCAATCATTACTCGGGCATGTGCACAGCGACTAAGGCGATTACATTGCTATTAGTTTGGCATCATTGCGATCTATTACTTCAAATCACCAGTTGGTATGGTGAATTCGTGTATTTTGGATAACGTCTTTGTTGAAGCAATATTAGAAATGTAACTGTCAGTATTGGATGAATATGATTTGTTGTGTTCCGTCAGATCTGAGTTAATTATTGATGCGTTGATATCTGATCGCATCATCTAAATTGTAGTGCTGGTAACTCATTATATTGATCTGAGTCAGTTGCGTCCTGATTCCCTTAATTCGTGTTTTGCTGTGTCTGTGATTCATATTGAGCAAATAATTTCCAGGTGGTCTATTGATTGAAACAGGTGTTTAATGGTAATTGTGATTTCATTTTGAGTAACCCTCTTATAACAGTTCCTATTATCAACGTCAGCCTTATGTCACAATTTTTTTGTTTTTATTTATTCAGAGTTAGGTCAGCCTTATGTCACAAAAAAATAAAAATGCCAACTCATTTTAGTCTCTCTCAATGTACGAAAATCTTAAAGAGACTATCTCCTGTCATTCCCTTCTAAGGAATATTGGTCTGCACCTCTCACCATTAGGTAAAGACAGACTGTGATGGCTTGAAGGACTCGCAAATAACATAACGTTCGCTTAATTTCAGTCACTTTCATGTTAGGATGCTTGACCTCCTCAAACTCCACATAAAAAAGTTTGGAAGATATTTAGTATTATAATTTTAATATTTTAGACATCTTGTGGTTGTTCAAAGTTAAATTTATAATGTTTTTTTAAACAGTTTTTAGTTATTGATAAAGTTTTGTAATTAATGTTATGATTCAAATTGAGGAATACATCTGCATTCAAGGAAATCAAGAAGAGTACGTATATTGGAATAGATATTATTGGCAAGATTATAATTAGGGAAGTAAAATTAAATATAATTATTAATATATAAATACACACATATATACATGTAAATTCATATAAAGTGGTTATTGGAAGATTGAAATCAATAATTTATATAAAGTGTATACATATACATAGATACATAGGTATATTGTATATGATTAAACAATAATAATGCTTGCAGCAATTATTGAGTCTTATAAGAATTTATGATGCTTTAATATAAGTATGATAATAGACTTATATCTGTTTGATCTATGCTAACAATATCATTAGAGTGCTAAGAATAGAATTTGGGAAAAGAAAGATAGAAGATATCTTGCACACTAGACTATCAAACATTGGAAAAGAAAATATGGACTACAGGTCTACACACTCGACAGTACTTAAGGAAATTACAATAGATATTATTCTATCAAAACACGAGATAAGAAAGGAAGGCATAGTGATTGATAAAGGACAATGGAGTTCTGCAGATTGGTGGTTATGAGGACCGGGAAGAGCTCCAGCAAATCAAACTCAGGTAAGTATAAATACTTGCATAAATTCAATTCTCCCTATATTGCTAAATGTGAAATGGTGTATGTATTATTGATCTCTATATAAAATGATTCAATATGTAAGATTAAAATATGGACTGAATTTTGATAATCTGATTGTACTGATAAGGGAGCTGAGGGCCTATGAGGAGGGGAAATAGCGTTGGGGTCATCCTCTAAGTATGCCACCCATGGTGGATGGTTTAGGCCTATCAAATGTGGGCCAAGGGGACTTGTAAGGTTGCCCTTGGGCTTAGAAGTTGTTATTTTTGGGACACCCTGTTGTAGATGCACCCTTAACCTCCCAATGTAATGATTGATTAAGCAATAATGGTTCTGATGAGGGAAATGGTGATAGGATGCCTCATTAGGCACACCACCCCATATGGATGGCAAGAGGCCACATGGGGCCAAGAGGGGTGTACTACTCTTGGGCCTAAGGTAGAGGGTTTCTTGGACACCCTATCAAACCATTTTGTTCCAAGAAGAATGAATTAGAAACCTAAACGACTCCAATATATTTATGATATGATATTTGTTTCTTGCTATAAATTGTTACTAACCTATTTACGGGTCTTAAATAAGTAGTTGTATCACTAATATTACTTTCCTTTTTTTATTTACATATTCAAATGAGGGCATCATATAATTTTATTTTATTTTAAAGAGAAGGGGTAAAAATTTATTGAATCAAAGAAACATTACAAAGAAGCAAGCAACAACCCACAAAAATCACCAACTGAACCCACAACAAAAGTCCCCAAAGGAACCCAACCAAGGAACCAATTATATGTGAAAGTCTTCCATGATTAACTTTTTGAGGAACAAAGAGAGCTCTAAGGATAAAAGTCCCTAGTCATCAATAATCCACCTCTCCAGATGCTCAGAAGCCCACTTCACTAGAAGATCAACCACCCTATTCCATTCCCTAGGAATATGACAAAAAGAAACAAATTCCAAAAAACTAGACAAGTTCACAATTTGCTTGATCACAATAGCCAATTGTCAATTAACACCATCAACCCTCTACATATTTAGCATATCAACTACAATCTATGAATCTAATTCACAAATAATCCTCTTCCAGCCCAGGGTACAACCTCTTTCAATAGCATGAATGATAGCAAGAGCCTCCATGAGATCATTAGAATAATGACCTTAATAAATACATAAGAAAACACCACCTCACCATTGTTGTCTCTACCAATACCACCAATCCCAGCATGCCCAGGATTCCTCCTAGAAGATCCATCAATATTTATCTTCGAAATTCCCTATGGGGGAGGATGCAATCGACCCTCCTAATGAATCTTCTTCTTAACCTATTGAGGGCCACTACTCATGGAGAGACCAAACCCTCTATCCACCAAGTGCAAATTCCTCACAAAAGGAAATTCACTTGGATCTCGTGGCATAGAAAATTGGACTCTTGAGAAAAGAGACAATTTCATGCTTAATTGGACCTACTTTTGAGCACCCCTGCATTATTCATCCTTCAAAATAGAATTTATAGGCCCCTAAGACCCATTATTTTTTATCTAGAGGCTCGTTTCACTTGAGAAATCACTTAAATCCTGACAAACAGCACTTAATTCATGCATATCCTAAAAACCCGCCTTTAAAAATCACTAGTGGGACCCATTCACCACCTTGGGCGAATGAGTCCCCTCCAGTGGGACCCATTCGCCAAGGGTGACGAATGAGTCCCTTTTGAGGGAAATTTCAATTTTGAGCGGGAATTCAATTAATTCAACTTAATTTTTTGGTGGATGTCAGCCTCTTAGGTCTAAATAATGGGAAAAATAGGTGTTGATGCTTATAAATACTCATTTTAAGTCATTTTTACATCTCTTAGTCATCTTTACAAAGCAAATTCAAAAGTCAAGTCTTCCCTGGGCAATAAGTTTCATTAGCCAAAGTTGAAGTTTTAGGCCAGTAAACAAGGGTTTTTGCAGATCTTGAAGCTCACTCTTCATTCAAGGTTCAACATTGCAAAGAGTTGATGATGGATGCCTATGGTGAATCATAGAGAAATTTAGGTTGAGGAGATGCAACTAGCCACCAAATCACACCTAAATACTTGTTTTCAAAGTGATTACATCTTCCATTTTCTCTTTATCTTCAGATTAAGGTTTGCATTTCATTTACATTCCATTTGCATGTCTTTTGTCTCCATTTTTGATGTGTTGTAGGATTTCTAAGGTTGAATTCTTGCATCATTTAAATCGCATTTGTGTATCTTGTTCTAGCACAATAGAATAGGGTTTTATCATATTTCAAACTTTCCTAGTCTTTAACACACTTACTTGGCTAGGGTTTTATGCATATTTTTATCCATTTAAAGTTTGATTACCCAAATAGAGGTTTGACCAAGGAAAACCCCCCATTAGACAACCAATTTTAAGCTATTTTTTAGGAATTCTCCAATATCCTGATTCAAGTTTCCATCAGAAAGTGTTGTACAGGTGTCAAGGTGTAGAACAAAGATCTAAATTTTCAGAAATTTGAAAATGTAATGGTTCGCCATGGATGGTGAATGAGTCCCTCTTGAGGTGACTTTTTGAGTCAGATGCATATCTTGATACCCAGTGAGCAGAAACCAGTTTCTAGGCAGAAAACCCTATTTTGGGACTGATTCACCCAGAGTGGCGAATGAGTCCCAATCAACATAAAAGTTAGATTTTCCAAATTTCCAAAGTGTTTTCCAATCATCTTCAGTTCTACAAGTGCGCACATTCTAAAAATTAGCTTTCTGTTTAGTTTTATTTGCATTTTTATTCATCATTTTAAGCTTTCTTGCATATCTCACTATGTTCAAACATTGCATATTTTATAGGTTTTTCATCAATAGTCAATCAATTTCATCATTTAGTTGCATATACATTATTGCATTTAGTCACATTCACATCATACAATCCTCTATTTGAGTGAACCATCACAATTTTAGTGGCCTATCTCTCTCCTTTTAGGTGAAAGATCCTAAGAGTGCAAGAGAAGTCTATAGAAACAACAAAATTATTGGTTTAGATCCATATATCCAAAGGAAATAGAGAATCTACCCTTTAGATTAGGACCCCAAGCCAAAATATCCTTGTCTTTAAGAGAACTACACATTCTACCAACCAAAATTCTAGCAAGCTCTTGCCTCTCCTCCTTAGTACCTCTTGGAAGCTACTCTTGGGGATCCTTCCACCAACATGCCTCCACCTGACCGAAGGTCTAAAAAATTTTGAATTCTTTCACCTTATACCAACCAACTTCCATCAAACTATCACAAATAGGTTACAAATGAGGAAACATAGATAAAATAGGGGATGACCATCCCAAGAATCATACTAAAAGAGAGCTTCTAAGCCCTTATTGTAAATCCAAAAAAGACCCTCCTTTATCAGCATAGCCGGGTATGTGCAGGATCATGGTGCACCAAAAAGTGGCAATATTATGGGGGTATGTGGCTGACGACTTTTTTTCACCCAAAATTAATGAAACGAAAAGGGTTTTTAGAGGAGATTCTCAGCTTTCCAAAAATATAAATTATGATTTAATTTGAATTTAATAAATAATTATTATTCATTTTCTATTAGAATTACAACTAAAGTCGATCAATAGGTGATTGAAAAACATCTATAACTTTCAAATAGATTTATATTTTTGAACTGAAACATGCTCACATTCTATGCTTCACATAATATAGGATTAAAAAGAAAAAATTAAATTTAATGAAGTTTTGACCAAGTTAAGGTGGTCAGACGAAGTTTTTATATTTTCTAAAAGTTGTAATAAAAATTCATAATTAATTATTTACTTGGAAAAATTACAAAAATATGCATCACATCGACATGAGTCCTCTACTTATATATAAAATATTACAAAAAATATTATCATTTTATTATGGTTAGGGTGGTTAGACAGACACCTACTTCTTATTTTTTCCCTAAAATTTAAGTACTACTGCATTGAAATTTCAAATTTTCACCAAATAGATTTTATTTATTTTTAAATAAACCTAGTATTTTAGAAACTATATTCAATTTTATACAAATTCTATTCTTACATATTTTTGAAATAATATAGATAACTTATTCAAATATTTATGTCAAGTTGCCTAACACTGATTTTTCTGAATTTTTTGCCACTTAAGGGCATGTTTTTTGCACGATGATCCTGCACATACCCAGCCCCTCTTTTGAGGGTATTCCAAATCATAGACCCTTTACCCTAGAGACAATAATGAGTAACATCATAAGATTTCACCCCATGGAGGTACTTATGATTAAGAATTCTAGCCCAATCTTGATCCTGGCAGGTGCACCATCGCCAGTATAGATTAGCAGCTAAAGTCTGGCCCATCAAACTATCAAACTTGAGACCAAGACCTCCCTCCTATTTTGTCCTAAAAATATATTCCCACTTCACCAAACTCCACTTCGACTTGAGAAGATTACCTGCCCAAAGGAATTGACAAGTGAGGGCATCAAAATCCCTAAAAAATTTGGCAGGAGCAACCTACACAAAACACTAGTAAATAGGAAGAGATTGGACCACTTCTTTGACCAGGACCACACGACCTGTCGTAGAGAGCCACCTGTGAGTCTAATGAATAACCCTCTTACATAATTTATCCAAGACATCCTACCAAAAATCTTTTAGTTGAGGACCCATAGTAAGGGGAATCCCCAAATAGACTAGAGGAAGAGTGTCGATTTGAAATTTGAGCAATCCTAGCTTGAATAAGCCGAGGAGTATTGAAAAATAAAATAGATGACTTGTTATCACTAATATTTTGACTAGAAGCAGCCAAACAAGTATCCAAAGCCTTCCTTGAATTCACTACTTCATTAATTCTAGCTATGCCCATTAAAGCAGTATCATCAACAAATTGGATGTGAGAAAGAGGCGGTAAATTGTTACCCCAATGCCACTCTTGAATCAACCCATGATTAACACAGGACTTGATAAACCTCCCCAACCTGTCAGCCATAATGGTGAACAAATAAGGGGACAAAGGATCTCCTTGTTGAAGACCCCTATAAGCACCAAATAATTCAAAAGGTTCCCCATTGATAAGCATCGAGAAGGAAGTAGAAGCCACACAACTCATGATCCAATCTACCCAATCTCTATCAAATCCAAAGGCTAAGAAAAATTTCTACAAGAAATCCCATTTGACTCTATCATAGGATTTTTCCATATCAAGTTCAATGAACATAGCTTTTTCCTTAGAGACTACAATGGAATGAATAGCCTCAATAGCAATAATAACCCCATCTAGAATTTGTCTTCCTGTCACAAATTCCCCCCTACTCATTAGAAATCAAAGAATTAAGCCAAGGCTTAATCCTTTTGGTAATTATTTTAGTAATGATTTTATAAACCACATTGCAAAGAGCAATGGGATGAAACTAATCCATAGAGACAGCACCATCCTTCATATAATATTATCTTGTAAATATTTTCTATTTTTTTCTTGCAAGGACCTAATCAAGTTATAGATATTCCCTAAACCAAATTGATTATTTGAAATTGATAAATTAGGGCAGATTTAGGGGTTCTCCAAATTTGGGGACATTACACTATCTCTATCCCTCTATCTCCCCCTCTCCTCCTCTTTGTCCCTCTCTATTTATATCACTATCTATCTATCTATCTATCATTATCTCTTCCTCTCATCTCCTATCTCTCTATATATATCTCCATCTATCCCTATATCTCTATCTCTCCCTTTTCCTCTCCCTCTCTTTATCTCTATATATCTCCCTCTCCCTCTCTCTCTCTTTATCTCTCTCCTCTCTCCCTGTATCTCTCTCATTCTCCCTCTTCCTCTCTATCTAGAAGTATATCTCTTTCTATGTCTATCTCTCTCCCTCTCCCTCTTCCTCTCCCTCTTCCTCTCTATCTAGATTTATATCTCTTTCTATGTCTATCTCTCCCTCTCTCTCCCACTCCCCCTCTATGTATCTCTATCTCTCTATCCTTGCCTCTCTATCTCTTTATCTATATTTGTTTCTTTCTATATTTTTCTCTCCTCCCTTTATTTATCCTTCTCTCTATCTCTATCTTTATATCTCCCTCTCTCTCTCCATCTCTTTCTAGCTCTGTTACACCCTAATTGTGTAATTACTATTTACTATTACTATGTAGGGTAAAATGTGAATGTAATGTGAATTCATTGGATGAATAAATTGTACTTGTACTTTGTTATCACTACTTTGTGAATGAATTTCATCTCATTTAATGGTATATGAAAGAATGAATTTATGTGATTGGATGAATATTGTGTTAATATTCTAACTTTGGGGGTGTATTATGTATATTGCATATTTTGTGAACAGTTGACTATCGTGTGCAAGTGTTAGTGGTTGGAGGTATATGTTCAATTCCTCTAGGCGGAGGGGAAGTATCACTCAAGAGAAGGTCTTGGTCGGGTAACCAATATTGTAACCTATTTTATCTTACACACACCATAGTAGAATAGTTGAGTCAGGTTATTAAGTGGGAAGTGGGTAAGTCATCTCTAGTCAATATGTTTGCATTAGTAAGAGTCTTGTTTACTTTTGAGTGCATTATTGGGTGATGTTTTTCTGTTTGAGCTTGATAGTTCTTTCCTTGTTACTATGATTTTATTGATATGTGGAACATACGAGGAATATGTACATGCACACACATGCATGTCGGTGATAGACTATATGCATGAACGTACATGAGGGTACATAGGTAGACGTATCTATGCACACTCATGCATGAGTTGCTTATGCGCATGGAAGTATCTAATGGATCTCACAACATGTATATATATATATGTATAGATATATCGCTCATAGGATCTTAACAATACCATAGTAATTGTATGTGATTTTGGTGTAGGAATTGAATGTGTATATATAATATATATATATATATGTATATATGTATCCATATACGTGTATGGTGGCAAATGGACATGTCCATACGAATGTATCGATACATATATATATATATATATATATATATACACAACTAATATATTAATATAACAATGTGATTGCTATCTTGATCTATTCATTTTTATATCAATTATATATACATGTTTTATTGACATATGATAGATATGTATATATACTAACATGTACATATATATGTATATATATATATATATATATATATATATATATGTATGTATATATATACCTATGTCTTCCAATGTATGTGTGTGTGTAAGTATATATACGAATATGTTATATATATGTTTAAATGATATTTGCTTTGTGATCAACTATCTTAAGCAATGATTATTAGTTGATTTATAATTAAATCAAATGCCAACTATGAGATAGTAATGACTATATTCTTAGATCTGCATTTTACTCTTGTTGTTTGTGAAAGGAGAGTTTATAATCGCAAAACATTGAGCGGACATTAAGTCGATGAATGAAGATAGAATAAGTCGACCATCTTTTGTGGAAACCATGGACTTAGTAAACTCTTTCTACCATGTTTTTAATTATCGACCAACATCTGTAAAGGCGTGTAAACCTGTCAATGACTTTGTCAAATCGATTTAATATATGAATTGACTCACACTATGACTTGGTCGATATAAGTCTGGTGTTGCAAATCTGATGTTGATTGTTTTAGATATGAAGGATGTCGCATCATCTTTGAGAATGTATAATGAGGTTTTGTCCCAACCTTTGAATCCTTATTCCTATAGATGTCCATTTTGAGATGCAAACCGAATTCTATCATGTGGGATTTGAATTGGTCTCTAATTTCTATCATTTATCTAAGTCGATCTTTAGTTGTTTAAGTTGAGTATGTGCTTACATGTTTTCCACCTTTGGGCTCAGATAGATGTGTTGTTGTGCATCCTTGTTGCTATCAAAACTCATTCCTAAACTGTAGGCTGAGTAGTTACTAGATTGTTGTATAAATAGAGGAGTAAGTTCATTTTTTTGGACACATTCTTCTATGCATTACTCCTTGTGCAAATCTCTACATTTTATCTACATTTCTATTTGTAATATTCTACAAAGAAAAGTGAGTGAGAGCCTTAATTATTAGAGAGAGTTTATTATTATTATTGAGAGAAGTATTTTCCAACCTGTGAGATAGTGGTTATTGATTCTTTGTTGAAGGATTGATACTAGGCTAGTTGTTGATTTGGAAGTGTTGTGACTATAGCTAGTTAGTTGGAAAGCTTATCACGGGCATGAGGATATTCTTCTGTTGTTTGTATTAGTGTTGAATGATTTTCTTCTTGAATGTTTAAACTAGTCTTTTATAGTTACTTGCATATAGGGAAAAGTAATGATTGCTTTGAAAGAAAAGTGGAAACTATTTACTCTATTTTGTGTAATGTTTATAATTACTCCATGATAGGAGAGACGGTTTTTCATAGGTATTTTTATTATACTTGATATGATTAAACATGGATAGGAGATACTATTTGTCATAGGTATTGTTATTATACTTGATATTATTAAACATGGATAGGAGAGATTGTTTGTCATAGGTATTGTTATTATACTAGATATGATTAAACATAGATAGCTTAAGGGATACTCATAGCTAGAGATATTTGAATATGCTAGATGGCTAGTAGGTTACTCCTAGGAGTGTTTTATAGTGAAGGGAGGGAACTAGTACTTTGCTAAATATGAGTTGTGTTTCCTTAGGTTGTTAAAAAGATAGGTTATCTTGGGGAGTAGCTTGCCCATGGAGAGGGATTGCCTAAGCATATATATAATGGCCTTAAGTCAAAACAAGCTTGCTATAGTGTAAGTGAATGGTAGAACATTGCTTGATTTTACTGAGTGAGAACACTTTGGAAAAAGTAGTGTGATTGCCTGGAGCTCCACGATCAGTTCACCGTGTCCATTTAAATGCATGAGGGGTACCTAGTGTAGGTTATAGATCCTAGTCATGTAGGGCACAACACTAAGCTCAAAGTCATATTTTGTATGGGGTTAACCAACCAATACCTTCATTCAAGGGTAGGGCCATCTATCATTGTTAGATGTGCGAGGGACTGCATATGATTTTTTGGTTGGTGGAAAAGTGCTTGAGTGATGCTTCTCCTTCTCAACAGGTGACAGAAGATCAAAATTTTGAAAGGTGGATTCTTGGACCATCTATATCTTATGTTATGAAGCTCGAAGGAGCAATGTATATAGTTTTGTGCTTTCTTGGAATATTGTACTTTGGGAAGTATTGTAATGGAATGGAAATCCTTATTGTATGTTGTAAAGCATCTTTGTTCATATATTCTCAATAAAGAAAGGAAAAAAAATTATTGCAATAGCTTGTTACATAGTTTATTTTACTCACACAGTCAAAACTTAAGAAAATTTACTTTAGTGAGTGTTTGGCATATTACAATCTCTCTCACCATATCTTTATTTATCCATATTTTTTACTTCTTTAAAGGTAGTTCCATACATATAATTTTTTATTATAAATCTTTCTTTGAGACCCAAGTAGAATAATTTCCTAAAGAAGTTAAAATATATTTTTCCTTATCATTTTTAGTACATTCAATATTTTTATTTTCAAGGTAAATTCATACATCACTCATAATCATTAATGGACAATCATTTGTGTTTATATCAATCAAAGGTTATGGATTTTTCCTTGGAGATATATTAATATTTCATGAACTTTATTATATCCTTTATGTTTAAATGGCAGTCTCCTAGTCCATGGAACATATTTTTTTTCTATTATGATTCTTATCTTACAACCATGATATAATTTTTACTAAGTTTGGGTCTTTTTAAGCATTCTAGATCTAAAACATGAGTGTTACAATAGCTTGTACAGTAGATGACAATGGTCCACGTACTGAAATTATATCCTAATGCTTAAATAAGAACAATAACATGATAATATCATCCTTGTTCTTTATATAATCCTAAAATAATTTCAAAGGAAGGTCTTCATCAAAATTATAATGGTTGGCATGGTTATCTTTGCTAGTAGTATCAATACCAATCGTTACTAATCATGACTAATTAAGTAATGTGTCAAAAATATTCTTACTCTTAGAAAAATAATTTAAGATCTTACATAACTAATCTATTATAACTTTGGTATTATGCCTTAGGCATCAATGTTTAAGGCATAGGGTTTAAGGTCAAAGGTTTAAAATTTATCATTAATAATTAAAGGTTAATTAGTCAAGATGCAGTGTTTAATATTTGGCATTTGATGTTCAACATTTATTATTCATTATTTAAGGTCTAATTTTTGCTTTAAAGGGTTTAATAACAATTTATTTATTTTTAGGTTTTAGTGTTCACATTGGAGGTTAAAATTTTAATTATAATTATTCAATATTAATTTTTTAGCATTCAATGTTCAATAAGTTTTTTTCAAGTTTTACTAATTGATTATGAATATTTTCTTATGGATTAGTGCTCAGTTTTCAACATATAAATTTCAAGGCTAAAGGTCTGATATTTAAATCATTAATTTAAATTTATGTTTATCATTCATCATATCTTGTCTAATATTTGGCATTTAGGGTTCAACATTCACCGTTCAATGTTTAAGGTCCAACTTTTATTTTTAAGAGTTTAAATCAATTCATTAATGATTTAGGTATTAGGGTTAACAAGTGAAGTTCACCTTTCAATTATAATTGTTCAATATTCAATATTTATCATTCAAGGTTAATCTAAAGTTTTAATTTTAAATTTTACTCACTAAAATTAAATTTTCATTTTACGGCTTAGGGCTTAAGGTTTAATGTATAGGGTTCAAGGATCAAGGTTTAGGGATTTGGGTTCTTGGTTGAATTTTGTTATTCAACATATAGTGTCTAATATTTTTCATTTATGGTTCAAGATTCATCATTCAATGTTTAAGGTCAAATATTTATTTGTAAGAATTTAATATCAATGTGGAGTCACCGAAAAAGTACACATTTTTCTTGCTCAATTCAGGAATAATTAATGACAAATTGGACCTAATGTTGTTGGAATTGTATGCCTCAATCCCACAGAATGAAACCTCTTGTGAGCAATTTTAGTGAGACTATGGAGATGTCTAGCCAACCTACTAGTTGATCCTAACTATCGTTGTGACCTCCTGAATGTCTTGGCGATCGACATCTGAAACCTTTAGCATACCCTTGGATAGTCGGGATGATGTCTCGGCGACGATAGGAAGTCTTGCCGATATCGGCATGACATTTGGTTTGTCTGGCCGATGTGGTAATCGGCATGAATTGCTCCTATCGATATGAAGTCCTGGCAATTGGGAGATGTCTAGTCGACGGTTGGTGTCTGTCGGATATCGAGGTGACTCTAGGCAACAAGCAGTGTCGGGGAGAGTCTTGGACAGTCGATATGTCTCATACCAACAAGGGAAGTCTTGCCTATAGATATACACCTGTGGTCATCGGTGTATCTCATGTGACCTCGATAAGAACTCTCAGCGAAAGTTAGAAGTCTTGCCGACTGTTGGTGCTCGACATAACTTGAAGACTTCGATATGAAGTCTTGGAAAAAGCAACGAGTCTCGCCGATGACACGAAGTGCTCAGTGGGATTTCTTGGCGAGAGCAGTAAGTCTTGCCGATGAGTGTTCTTCCCGGCATGACTTGAAGACTTTAGTATGAAGTCTTGGCGAACTGCGATGGTCTCACCGATGGTTATGTGGTCTTTGGTGTAACTTGAAAGCATCAGTATGATGTCTTGGTGAAGAGTGTTTGTCTTGCCGATGGGAATCCTGATGTCGGTATGACCTCTCAGCAAAAGTGATGTCTTGCTGACTATTGATTGGTGTTTGGTATAACATAAAGGCTCGGTATGATCTCTCAGCGAATGATGATAGTCTTGTCGACTGTTGGACATTTTAGAGTGACCTTTTGAACTTCAGTATGATGTTTCATCAAATGGCGATTGTCTTGCCGATGAGAATGCTGAGGTCGATATGACTTGGGAACTTTGGTAAGATGTCTTGGTGACAATAGGAAGTCTGAGCGACATTTTGTGAACTCGGTATAATGTCTTGTCGATAGTGAAGACTCTTGGCGACAATGACGATATGGGCTCTATGGCATCAGGGAGACACGGTTAGTGTCTCACTGACATGTGACACAGGTTGAACGCTCTTGACCAAGAGAAGACTGTCTGACATGGTGCGATTTGGACAAATCAGAGAGAGAGCAGAATGTGAACCATTTGTTGTGAGACCATTGCAACCGTTTTTGTGTGGAAGGGAAAAATCTACATGAGGAAATGGAAACATCTTCGACGATAATGATGTTGAGATGAATATTGTTGTCCAATAGTTGGAAATGAACCATTTCATAGAGCCTGTTGAGAATGAATGCATATATGTATGCATTGGACGTTCTGGTCTGAGGGTCGAAGAGAAGAAGAGAGAGGGTCGAGTGGCTGGCTGAAAGGTCGAGGCCATGAGGCCGAAGCAGAGGCAGGGTTATGCTTCTAAACTCTCTCCTATGTACTAAGTGATCTGTTGCTACTAGTTGTATCTAGAATGAACAAGATGTAATCTCTGAAAAGGCTATGAGCCTAAAATTATATTGTAATCATTTATTGTTGAATAATACAATGGCTTGATCTTTCGAGTGTGGGGTTTTTTATCCGAAAGGATTTTCCCCACGTAAATCTATTTGTTTTGGTTTTTGTCTCATCTTTCATGTCTGTTGGTTCTTGTTGTAGAATATGTTAATGCATGCTGTTGAAATTACATGTGCTTCTCTCAGAAGGATCAATGTGGGAAATAAATTGTGTATGTTTTCGCTTTAGGACATATTTGTACGTGTCTTTGAGGCAACCTAATCAGAATGAAAGTTACCGAAGGCACTACTGTTCTTAGAGATTTCTCTGAGATGCACTATTTTTTCCTAACAAATGTCACCTTGATCTAGTGTTATGAAGTGTTTTACACATCCACATTAGGTCTTGGGCCCTTTTTAAGCTAAATTCACTTAACTATGTCCTAATTTAATGTTGTAAAATGTATTTATTTACATATTTACATTAAATTTGGGAGGCTTGTAAATCAAATGGACCTAATCTAGTGTTACATAATGTGTTCTACACATTTACATGGGATTTAGGGCCCTTCTAAGCTAAACAGACTCAATTTTTCCTTAATTTAGTGTTGTAAAGTGTATTTATTTACACTTTCACATTAGATTTTTAGCCCTCTTACATTTATGACCTTAATATCATCATTAATAGGCCCCTATTACCCTATATTGTGCATCCCAAGGCATATTTAATCAAAAACACAACAATATCAACATAAAAACTAAAATTTTTCACTCCCCGACACTTTAGCATGAAAAATAGCCCCTATGGAACCCATTAACCCAAGATGGCGAATGAGTCCCATTTAGCCTATTTTTAAGGCTTTGAGTAGGAAAAGTGGGTTTTTAATTTCGAATTTCTCGTATGTCGTCCTTTGGGATCAAATACATGGGTTATTAGGTGAATTGCCTATATAAACAAGCATTAGAATCCTCATTTCATCCAAGCAACATCATGTATTCAAGTTGTCAAGTCAAGCAAGCAAGATTTAAGCATTTCAAGTCTTCACAAGGCCATCAAGATAGCTTCCAAGATCATTTCTAAGGCATTCAAGAGCAAGATTCTTCATCAATTCTTGCAACAATTCAAGATCCATCATCATGGAAAGGTTCTAATTGCATTACTTCATGTTCATGATTCATTATCTTATTTCATCATTTGGTTTAATTACCTAAAAGGGGTTTGACAAAGGAAAACCCTATTCCTTAACAATCAACATTCTCTCTCTCTCTATCTATCTATCTATCTATCTATCTTTCTGTGGTTGCAAATCTAGGTACTTTGAAGGCTTGGAGATCATGGAAGAATAGGTTAGAATATTATTGGAGTGATTCCCCATTTGCTAGGTCATTCTCTTCACAAAAAGTCACCTATCGACCCGAAATTGGCAATTTTAGATCTAAAAATTAAGAGGAACGGGAAGAGCAAACATTAAAGACTAGATTCAGATCTTCAAGTTTTAGAAAATCCTAAGTGGACTCATTCACCAAGATTGGAAAATTAGTCCCATTTTGGGTCAATTTTGAGATTTTGTAGTTTTAGATACCCTTTTCCAAAAAACATGTTCCTGTATAGAAACCCTGATCTGGGACTGATTCACCCAGAATGGAAAATGAGTCCCACCAGGACTAAAAAGCAACAATTTTAGGATTTCAAAGCTTCATTCCATCTCTCTCCAGATTCCAGGTGCACACATCCTGTTTTGTAGCTTTTTGTTTTGTTCTTCTTGCATTTCCAAGTCATCTAGTTCAATTTTGCATCAAACTAGGGTTTTGCATTTCATCTTGCATTTCATTGTCTTTTCCAAGTTTAAACTTGGTGGTGAACCCCTCTTGTAATCTGAAATCATATCCTAGCATACCTTATTTCTAGATCTATGTCTCCATTCTTTGTTGGATTAAGATATCTAAGGTGTCCTTAAGTGTAGCAAGTGTGAAATGGGATCCCTATCCTTGTGCTTATGCCTCAAAGGTGGGGAGCATCCATTTCCATTGACAACATTTTGGTGAACCTACATTTAGAACACCTTCTTTGCTGATTTGGATTCCATCATCATCCTAGATCTAGCTTGCATTAACATTTCATTAGGATTTGCATTAGTTAGTTTGCATTCTAGGGTTTCAAATTTTGCATCAGTGAAAGCTCATATAGATTGAATTTTTGTATTTAATTTCATTCAAAATCATTCAAAATATACATTTGCATTTAGTCTTCAAATCATACAACATAAGAAACATTAAAAACAATTGAATTTTTTTGAAAATTTTGAAAAAAATCCCATTGGGACTCATTTGCCACCTTGGGTGAATCAGTCCCTTTGCACCACTGAAACTACCTTTATAGCACTGCAAACCTTATTTTTTCACTTTTGTTGGATGCCATTAACTATCTATTTCAGTGGGTGGACTTTTTGTTTTATGCATTTCACTAAATCTAGCTTAAATAGGCCCATTTCATGCATTGATTAATTCCAAATTTGCATAATTTACAACATCTCATTTTTAGATCATTGCATAGTGTTTCAAATCTGAAAATTGCATTTCAAAATTTCACTTTAGGTCATTGAATTTCACTTTATTTACTTTCTCATGTTAAAGCATGTACTCTTTTCAAGAATTTAGTGTTTCTAGAATATCAAATGGCTTGTATGATTCTATTTTCTCTATTCATGGGAATAATCTAGGAAAGCAAAGTAAAACCTTTGATAAGCATGTTGGATAACCTCCTAGTATCTACCAAATTTGTAAGAATGGAATAACACAAGAGGATGCAAGTGTAGACAATCATAAAAATCATACTTGTTATTCCCCCAATACCTATCCTATTAGTAATGAAGGTATCTTGCTGAAAGAAGATACAAACATTGAGAGTCTTGATTGTCCCTCTCCTCCTCCCCCTTTGGAAGATATTAGAAAACAAGAAGATGAGACCTTAGAAAAATTTATAAACATCACCTTACCTAATCTCCACTCATCCCTTGCTTGTGAAAATGTTTTAGCCAAAGAGGATGCTATCATAGATGACCATGACAATCACAATTTCCCTTCTCCTACTATCCCTCCTCGACGCGAAGAGGATGGGTTGGTGTTAGAAGATGCACCTGTTGACCTAGTCATGAGAATCTTGCTCCTCCCTTCCCTAATTCCCCTACCATTTGGGAAGATCTATTTGGAAAGCATGAAAATCATAGTTGTCCTTCTCTTGATTCCTCCCCTACTGGTGAAGAAGCTACTTTACAAAATCTAACCATGGAATGTGATGAACATCTTACAAGCTCTCCTACTAGGGTAGATAATATGGCACAAGAGAATGAGACCTTAGAAAAAATTGACAAACAAATAGAGTCTTCTCCTAGTATCCCCACTATTGATAAACAAGATAATTCAATCATTGATCATTCCCCTACTTGAGATGAAATCATTTTGGAAGAACCAACCTTTGAATGTCAAGAACATTTGGTTTGTAGTTCTCTTAACAACTCTCTTCCTAGGGAGAATATCATGGTGGGAGAAAATGACAACAATAATAAGGTGGCTTCCTTAGGTGATGACAAATAGGTGGTTCTAGATTGCCCTTTATTAGAGATACATCAAACTAAGACCGTTGAGGTTATGAATGTGCAAGTGTCCATTAGATCCTCCTTGATCAATGGACCTCATACATACCCCATGGGACATCCTAAGAATCCTCTAATTCTTTACCCACCATCACACAAGCAACAAACTCAAAAAAAAACTTGAACTCATCCTTTACCCACCTAAGAACAATGTTTTGCAACACCCAAGTCATATTACCATTGCTCATACACATAACACTAGAAACAATCTACAAGATCAACACAAACAACTTCAACATCCCTCCCTTTTCCTAATCCCATTTTTCCTAGTGCTCCCCATTTAACTTTGCATAATGGGAAAGAGTATGATCTTGTTGAATAACTTAAGAATACTCTCGCAAAGATATCTCTCTAGGACTTGATTCAGAATTCACCTAACTATCACACTGTCCTTTGAAGTTCTTTGCAACAATTTTATATCCCTTCTAACGTGCAACTAAATGGAATAGTAGCCATGATTCAAGGAATAAAAACTGACATTATTTCCCACCAAAGTGAACTCCCACCTTTGGAAGTGCAAAAAAAAAAATGAAGCTTTCATTGTTGGAAACACAAGGGAAAAAAACTAAGAGGGGGGTGAATCAATTGTCACAGAAATTTAAACTTATTCAACTTGTTCCCAGATCTGATTAATAACCATGAAAGCATAAATCATCAACACATCAGAAACACACATAACACCAATATTTTTTACATGGAAACCCTATTAGGGGAAAAACCATGGTGGAGGTTAGTCCACAAGATTATACCTTGTAAAAAGTATAAAGATTAATAAATGGGAATGTGCACATGCATTTAGGAACACTACCTAGAGCTCATTGCTCAAATACAACAAGGCTTACTGCCCAAAGGAAGACACATTGTCTTATAGAAACATTTGGATTACATCCGCAAGATTTTGAACTAAGAAAATAGCATCTGCTAATACCTTAAATTATAGTTTCAATTAAGCACATGAACACTTCTTCACACTCTACTCACTCTTCTTCACACTCTGCTTCTTCCTTTAAATAATTAGGAAAGTATTTTCACATCTCATACACACCACACCTTCAAATGGAATAAACAATCGAACATATATATCCACAACTAAGAATAATATCATCTCCATGTTAACTTCAACAAAATAATAAAACATATACAAATTGTCAGCCCAAATCAATAAAAATTATCAATGTGAATCAACCAATGTCAGCCACAACATAATGAAGACCAAAAACAACATCCTCAAACATGAACCACCTTCAAAAATTATGCCTCAAAGATCCACAACATGTTACAATCACTTAGTCGGCCATGAACATGAAAAACATGAACACGCAAGAGAAAATAACCAATCGTGAGCAAAACGATCAATGCAGACATGCAACATAGATAGAGAATGATCTAGAAACATCCGCAAGCATCATGAATAACCACAAAAGCATCTGCAACAATTCAACTTACTAGAATTGCATCATCTTCTTTTAGGAACACCAACTGAAGCAACAAAAAAAATTTTAGAACACAGATACTCATAACTCAATCAAATCTTTATGTAGATCTCTAAAACTTAACATGGATAAACTAGATATAATCAACAAAAAACCCTTTAATACACAACCTCTGGTCATCAACATACTGAGCTAGCCAACATCGTGAACTTCACTTCACCATTGACAACCTGCAACTTGTTTTATTACAATTTTCTCAATATCCTCGACATATATAGCCTTTAATGACATTAATGCCAATAGTGTTGACATCAATGACAACCACATATCAAAAACATACAACAATCTCCCCCTTTGGAATTGATGGCAACACATGATGTGAAAAACACCATCAATACAACTTTCTCTTAGCACTTTCTCCCCCTTAAGTTTTAACTCTTTTTTCCTCAACTCTTTCACATGACTTTTCTCCCCAGCAATTTTTTCACATGAATCTTCTCCCCCTTTGACATTAATGGAAAAGATACATATCAGCAACATACCACAATATGACAAAGATAATGTGTATCTTTCTCCACACAAACTCTGAACCACATTTTTGAACATCTGATTACTTCCCCTGAGTAGCAGCCACCACAACATCAATTTGGATCAAGATATGACTATGAAATGAATAGACTGATGCAATTCAATGCATCTTAATTCTGATTAGGAGGGGTAATTACCCCTAGCTTCCCTCTAAGATACTCAAAAGTATCCTTAGGAAAAGGCTTGGTAAAGATGTCTGCAATTTGTTCCTTAGTGGGAGGTGCTACAACAATAGTGGTTTACACTTTTTGGGAGATCTTGATTTTTGTTGAAATCACATATTTTTAGAAAATATAATGATTTATGCCTTGAAAAGTTCCATTTAAAGGATTCCAATTGAATAGGTTTTGATCAAACCACCTTAGACCAATCCCCCTTGGATAGAACCCAGCTAGTTTTAAACCATACCAATAAGAGAGTCTCCTTTACACCTATCAAAATGTTGATAAAAAACCACATTTGATTTATGTTTTGGGGAATCAAATGAATTCATTTAAAATTTATTTTTTTGTAACTATGTAGTCCTTATTATAAGCTTCCAAAAAAGTATAATTTTAATTAAATTTAATTTCATTATTATATTTATTTTTTATTTCTTGTGAATGTATTTTTTTTAGCGAAAATCAAGCTCTCTATTCCGCACATGTCGAAAAATAGAAGATTATCAAAAAAAATTGATACATACAAAAATAGTTATGCATTATACGGTCGCGCTATGTCTAAATTATAATTTGTTTGACTTCAAAACTTGATTATAGAAAAAAAATTCAATAAAAAACTATCTAACCAAGTGGAAGCACTAGATATCGGAGTTACAAATCTAAATTGGAAAGAATTAGAATTTTATCCTTCATGGAAAAAAAATTATGTGTTATACGATGAGCGTCACTTTTTAAAATGTTGCTTTTTGAAAAAAAAATTGAGGGAGATGGAAAAAGAAGTGTAATCTGATTCCAAAAATTTTGAAAAAAATATATTTAGAATCTATAGACAAAAATTCATGAAACTCTAGTTTGCATCATCTTCAAATTCCTCACAAATTAGCCACTATAGGTGCCCGAAAGTGAAGATTTAGTAAAAAAAAAATATTTCAATGTCCAGTTTGGCCAAAAATTGTAAACCACTATTGTGGGATCACCCTGCAGGCACATACTCCAATCTAACTTCCTTTTCATTCACCTTCTCTCTCAAAAAGTGAAACTTGATAGATATATGTTTGGTTTTTGAATGCAACACCGGATTAGATTATAAAAGTTAATTGCACTTGAATTATCACAGAATATAGCAATAGGTTCACCATACACAACTCTAATATCTTTCAACATTTTCTTTATCCATAATACTTGAGTACAATTGCTAGCAGTAGCAATGTATTTTGCCTCTGCAGTAGATAAAGAAATGGCATTTTTCTTCTTACTTAACCATGAAATTAGCTTTTTTCCCAAGAAAAATACACCACCACTAGTACTTTTATGTCATTCACATCTCCTACCCAATCAACATCAGTAAAAGCACTCAAAGTGAGGTTATCATCTTTATGATACCATAGCCCAAAATCAACTATGCCCTTCAAGTATCTTAAAATCCTCTTCACAGCGATCACATGAGATTCCTTAGGATCAGCTTGAAATCTTGCAATAATGCATACAAAATTCATGATGTCAAGTCTAGTTTGAGTCAAATAAAGCAATCCACCAATCATCAATATGTATCTAGTCTTATTTGCTTTTGGAGAATCATCATCTTGTGTCAACTTACATCCGGTCACCATAGGTGTACCAACCGGCTTTGAATCTTCCATACCAAACTTCTTTAGAAATTCTTTTACATACTTGGACTAAGATATAAAGATCCCTTTATTTAATTGAGTGATTTGCAATCCCAAAAATAATTTCATCTCTCCAATCATAGACATCTCAAACTCACTCTGCATCTCATCAGCAAACTTCATGCACAAACTATCATCTCCTCCAAAAATGATACTATCAACAAACACTTCAACAATCAAATATTTATCATGATCAATCTTGAAATATAAATTACTATCAGTAATACCTTTATTAAATCCAAGCTTCAACAAATACTTTTCCAATCTGGCATACCAAGCTTTTGAGGCTTGCTTGAGTCCATACAATGATTTCTTCAATCGACAAACCATATATCCCTGATCAATCAATTGATATCCATTAGGTTTCTCAACATACACTTCTTCTTCCAGTTCACCATTTAGAAATGTTGACTTGACATCCATCTGATAAACCTTGTATTTTTTGTAAGCAACGTAAGCAAGAAATAGTCTCACAGCTTCAATCCTAGCAACAGGGGAAAAAAATTCTTCAAATTCAATTCCTTCCATCTGAGAATATCCTTTACACACCAGTCTTGCTTTGTTTCTAAGAACTTCACCTTGCTCATTCAATTTGTTTCTAAAGACCCATTTAGTTCCAATTACATTTTTTTCCTTAGGTCTAGGAACAAGAATCCATGTATCATTCTTCTAACTTAATAGTTCTTCTTTTCATTGTTTCCACCTAAATGTTCATCTCGTGATGTTTCTCAATACACTATCAGTTCGTACTTTTGAAATCAAACAATATTCTTCGCAATTCTTCTCCTAGTTTGAACACCTTTGTTCTTATCACCACCAATAACTGGATCTTCTCAATGATTTAGTCTTTACATACCTTAGAGTCTTAGGATGTTCTCGAATCCCCAAGCCTTGTGATCTCAATTTCTACACTTTCACTAGTTCCTTCCTCTTGGATTTCGATTCACCAAAATGATCCTAACTTTATTTTGAGTCCTAACTTCTTTTCCTTTTATTATTTCCAATTGTCATTCTGATTGTCTGAATCATATCCACGGGTTCTAGATGGTCTAGTTATGTCTTCATCAGCCTTGACATTAGCACTTTCAACCATTTTCCTCAATATCTTATTGTAGCACTAGTAGGCCTGCCTTGCTTTTAGTAGAATAACCAAGAAAAATTCCTTCATCACTTCTAGCATCAAATTTTCCTATATTTTCATCTCTTTTGATAAAGCATTCACTCCCAAATATTTTGAACTATCTAACAGTAGGCTTATGAACATACCATAGCTCATAAGGAGTCTTATTGGTATCACCTTTGACTTGTACCTGGTTGAGAGTGTAAACAACAATACTCAGCTTCTAGTAGATATGAGGAACATTTCCTTCGAGCATCATAGTCCTAGCAACTTCTTCAATTGTCCTATTCTTCCTTTCCACAACTCCATTTTGTTGAGGAGTCCGCAATGCAGATAATTGTCTCTTTATTCCATGCTTGTCACAAAAGGAATTAAACTCACTGGAAGTGAATTCATCACCTCTATCTGATCTCAGACATTTAATCTTCAGACCTATCTCTGTCTCAACCATAGCCTTAAAAAACTTGAATTTCTCCAAATCTTCATATTTCTCCCTTAAGAAAGTAACCCACATCATTCTAGAATAATCATCAATGAGTAACATGAAATACTTGTAAACTTGTAAACTTCTAACTTCCTAGAAGGACCACACAAGTCAGTATGCACAAGCTCCAACACTTCATTTGAACAATGTTGTTTACTTCAAATGAAATTCTAGTTTGCTTCTCTAACTCCTGCATTCCTTTTGTATATGGTATAGTAGGTTTTATCAACTTAGAAGATCTCTCTACAGCTTGAGTAGAACTTATCTTGGACAATATTATCAAAGTTTACATGACACATTCTCCTATACCACAACCAACTTTCATCAACTTGATCAATTAGAAAACTTTTAGTAGCATCACTCAGGTGAAAGATATTACCTTTTATTTTTGTACTAGATGCAATCACATTTCTAGAACTCCCCAATATTCTACAATTTCCCTCCTTTAATTGAAGATTGTATCCCTTGTCAACCATCTGTCCAACACTTAAAATATTATGCTTCAAACCTTCCACATATAGAACATCATCATTATTATGCCTTTACCATCAAGAGAAATGGATCCTCTAACATGGATTACACCAACTTTGTCATCACAAAATCTTACAACACCACCATCATACTTTTCCAAGCTCACAAATTTACTTTTATATCACCTATCATGTGATGAGAGCATCCACTGTCAATCACCCATTCATCTTTCTCTTCAACTATGGCCACTAGAGCTTTCTCCACATTTGAGCAACTAACAGATTCAATAAGGGATGGATTATTTTCCTTGATAGCAATAAATACCCATTCGTCCTCATTTGCATTCCCTTTACCAAATTCGTCATTTGTCACACCTTCATCAGCATAATAACACTTTATTTGGAATCTATGCTTGTTAGGTCTTGGCTTAGGAACTCTTTCCAAACAACTTGAAGCAAAATGACCAATCTTATTGCAAGAAAAACATTTAATAGGCAATTTCCCTTTATACTTACCTTCTCCTCTGGCTTCTCTTTTAACAATTAGTGCTTCAAGCTCATCCAATTTTCTCTCTTCTTCTTCAATCTCTCTCATTTCCTCATACTCAAAAATTTTTCTAGAAGAACTTTCACC